>LPNX010358471.1:224928-237531 GCA_001517045.1 Pseudotsuga menziesii | reverse complement strand
ATACAAATACACCTAACCCAAACCCCCCTATTTATTCTCCAACTCTCTCTCTCTCTCTCTCTCTCTCTCTCTCATATATATACACACACACATCCACAAGTCACCCCATACCACTAAGAACCGCCCTCCACTCTCCCTCTCACTCTCTCATACACACATCACTATGTCCCACATTAAACATGGCCATTAGCTTATGTATAGTAAGGGGTCAAGTTTTCATGACGGAAACCCAACTTGGTACTCAACTCCGCCATCATCTCATTACGAAAATGATATCCATGATCAGTTACTATGGATTGTGGAACTCCAAACCTAGGTATTATGTGATTAAATAGAAAGAGGGCAATAGCCTTACCATGCTCTGCATATGTAGGCATTGTCTCAACCCATTTTGTGAAATAATCCACGCCTACAATGATGTAACCATGCCCCCCAGCTCAGGTAGGTTTACAATGCATAAATTCAATCCCACATTTGGGAAAAGGGACAATGGCAATGACGGGGTGTAATCATAGAAGTCTGGGTGCTATTTTTTGGATAGAAAATGTGACAAGGTGGGAATTTTTTAACCTCCTCATGACAATATTTAAAGATTGAGGGCCAAAAGTACCCAACACGAAGTAATTTTTGAGTTGTATCCATCCCAGAAAGATGACCACCACATGATCCAGAATAGAAGTCATCCATGAATTGTTCAGCCTTGTCATGAGTAAGACATCGTCAAAGAATTGAGTCAATACCATGTTGATATAAGGTATCATTAAGAATGAGGTAATACTTTGCATGGTGACGAATGCAACAGTGATCGTCACAGGATAGATTGGGATGAAATATTGGGTTGTGGAGATATATGATCAAATATCCATACCACAAGTCGGTCGTGCTTATCAAGAACAAGAATTCATTAAAAAATGAGTCATTGGACTCAGTTTCTATGAGAGCACTGGGTGTTAGAATAATCAACCCATAGTTACCCATATTTTACATTAATTAATTATTTTTGTCTTATTCCTAGATTCCTAGATTCTCTCTCTATGCTAGTTGACTTCCACATGTTCCTAGAAGTCAATACTTTCTAAACTGGGTCATGGAGCGCTTTGGAATCATCCTAGAAACATATTTAGCAAGTCTTATTTTATTCCTGGTTCTTAAAAGTGCATATCTACTTTTTCTGAAAGATGCTTTGCTTTACAACAGTTTTTAAGGCATAAAAGAAAAGCTAGTATAGGGGAACTTGCCTTGTTTTTTGACCACATCACCCTCCTTCCTTTTCTCCAAAAAAAAGCATGAATGAGTTTTATTTCCATCACTTATTATCTTTCCCACTTGCTTTATCCAATTCATGAGTATTTTCGTATATTTGGAAAGTCATTTTTGCACCTATGGGGGATTTGACTTGATTTAGTAAGTTTGTTTTTTGACCAATTTGAATAGAAACCTAGTGATTTTAAATATCTCATTTAATTATATGTTTTAGTAGCCTATTAATTCATATGGTTTGCTTATGTACACTTATTCAATACAAGATTAAGTTATGCTCCAATTTCAGTTTTCTTTTGTGTGAATTTTGCATGTTTGATTAGCAATTTTGTGAGTGTAATTGATCTATTACTTGGGTTCAATTTCCACATGGTATTAGATCCTTTGTAGATCGATTTATCTCCTTCCAATTTTTTATTGAGTGTTTGACATCACTGACTGGGACCGCATTTTGCTGACTGAAGGGCACAGGAGCTGAGATATGGACCAATCTCAAAGGATCATCTTGACTCCATTCAATTTATTCGAATGGAAAGATGAGATGGAGATATTGTTGAGAGTGAAAGGTCTCTACAGGGTTACCATGGCTACTGAGGCAGAGCCCGATGCATCTGCAGAGAAAATCAAATGGCACAACAGGAGGGATGAGGCCTATGGTCTTTTGTGTCTAAGTATTTCAAGAGACCTCCTCTTTCATCTTAATTCATTGACATCTCCTAATGAGGTGTGGGATAATATTGAAGAGCTTTTTGGAAATATAGATGAGATGAGAGGACATCAAATCGAGAATGAATTGATCTCCTTGAGTCCCAACAGCTTCTAATCATTGCAACTCTATTTTACCAAGTTTAAGGCCCTTGTTTTGCAGTTAAAATAATGTGGGATTGAAAAGAAGGAGGAGCAACTAGTTTTGACCATTATCTCAAAGCTTGGTCCTGACTATTCATTATTTGTTTCGACCTTCTATGCCACTAAATTGATAGCTTGAACCTTGAATATGCCTAAGATTGTTGAGTTTGTGGAATCCCTCACCCAGGAACAAGATAAATTGGTGATGATGGACACCATCAAACATTCCAAAGACCAAGATTTGGTTGGTGGAGATTCGAAGGTGGATTCAAAAAGCAAGAAAAAAGCTAAAAATCCACCTGAGCAAAAGAGAGACAAGTCAAAGTATCAATAGGAGTCCTCGGGCTCCAAGAAGAACCCCCAGAAGAAGAAGAACAAAGGAGAAATGAGAAAGTGTGCATACTGCAGTATGAGATATCATCCTGAGAGCTCTTGCATGAAAAGAAAAATTTACATGTTGACCCAACTCCTGGAGAAGAACAACATCTCCCTTCCTGATTGCTTAAAGAAGAGGGAAGGAGGATCAAATTCAGAAGTCAAGGAGAGAGTACATGCCTTATTTGTTGGCACCTGAAGCTCACCTAGCTTCATCATTGATTCTAGAGCTTCCAGACATATGGTTTCAAAAAGGGAGATCTTTTCCTCTCTTGACATGTCGAAAGGTCCACCAATAGTTTTGGGAGATATCTCTCGAACTGACAGTATGTGAAAGGGTAGGATTTATCTTGACCATGGTAACTTCAATAATGCGTTGTATGTTCCGGGTCTTGCCTCTAATATCTTGTCAATGTATGAGATGACTCACATTGGGTCTCCAAATAAAGTCATCTTCTCCCCCAATGAAGTTTAAATCACTGATATTTCGAATAGTAAAGTCATAACAAAAGGTGTTTTTGATCACACTTTGAAGGTATACAATTTTTCCCATTTTCTACCCTACTCAAACCCCTCTGCTCTCCTTACTCATGCTAATGAAGCAAGCAAGATTTGGCATGAAATATTTGGCCATCTTAACTACAAGTATATTTCTGATTTGAGTGACAAAGACATGGTCATAGGGTTACCAAAGATCAATTTTTCTAAGGGAGTCTGTCAAGGTTGTATCCTAGGAAAACACCCAGAGTACAAGTATGAGAGAGCTAGTCGTGAGAGAACCTATGCACCCATTGATTTGATCCGCAGTGAAATTGCTGGTCCATTCCCTCATATTTCCATGATTCAAGACAAATATGCACTCACCTTCATAAATGAATTTTCCATGTATTGTTGGGTTTACTTCCTAAAGCATAAATATGAATTTTTCGACCTCTTCAAAGTCTTTAGAGCCTTGGTTGGAAACCAGTCTGGGAGGAAACTTAAGATCCTCATATATGACAATGGTTGAGAGTATGTCAAGTCTGAGTTCATCGAGCATTGCAAAGATGTAGGTATCCAGATGCATCATTCTATTCCTTACACACCATAGTAAAATGGTGTTGCTGAGAGAAAGAATAGGTCACTGAGGGAGATGGAAACTTGCATGATGGAGGCTAAAACTTTTCCACCAAAGTTTTGGGCCAAGGATATAAACTTTGCATCCTATATCTAGAATAGGGTGCCACATAAGCATCTTGATGGTATGAATCCTTTTGAAGCTTGGAGTGGGCACAAGCCAAATGTGACCATTTCAGGATTTTTGATTCAAAGGCTTGGGCTAGAATTCCAACTGAAAAGAGGAAGGCTTTGCAACCCCAAAGGCAAGAGTGCCTATTTTTGGGGTATTCTAAAGATTGTACAAGCTGATAAACTTGAGCACTAACAAATCTTTCATTTAAATAAGTGTTCACCTCGAAGAAGAGCCTTTAGCAGCAGTTGAAGTTGGAGAGTCCTTTTCACCACCACAACCATTGATTGTAAGGAAAGAGACTAATGAGTTTATGATTATAATATGTCTAATAATGATGAATTAATTGCAGATCCTAACATCCCTACAAAATCAAATTGGGCAGCAAGGACCATTCATCTAGCTGGGGAACTAAATGAAAATCCTAATCACACTAGGAGGACTAGATCTCAATTTGAGAGTGCCCTTTGTGTGAAATATCCACTCTTTGATGAGAAGTGTTATTTGATGATATATTCTCATCCATAGACATATGAATATGCAACACGTGATCCAGGATGGCAAACATCCATGAAATAAGAATTCATCTTGCTCCAGAAGAACAACACATGGAAATTGGTTGATCTCCACCCAGGGAGAAAGATAGTGAAGTATAAGTGGGTATTTAAGACTAAGTTTGGTGCTAATTGTTTACCTTTGAAATATAAGGAAATATTGGTAGCCAAGGGATACTTTCAGGTACATGGTATTTATTACAATGATACCTTTGCACCAGTGGCAAAGATGGACTTCATAAGGCTAGCTCTAGCCATTGCAGCTTCGAAGCAATGGGAGGTACATCACATGGATGTGAAGTGTGCCTTTAAATATATATGAATAAATAAATTTATATGCATCAACGAGAATGTATTGTATCTAATCCATGTTTAGTGTTCATGGTAAAGAAATCATTGTATGGGCTCAAGCAAGCTCCCAGGGCTTGGTATGCCAAAATTGATGGCTTTCTGCTGTCACTGAGTTTTGTTCAATTCAAGTATGATACTAATGTATATTTGAAGCCGATTCATGGTTCTTTAATGATTATTGTTCTCTATGTGGATGACCTACTGATTACAAGAATTTCAAAGAAAGAGATTGCCTCCTTAAAGGATGAAATGAACCATGCCTTTTCTATGACAGATTTGGGATTGTTGAGCCAATTCTTGGGTCTCGAAATTGCTCAATCCCAACATGGAATCAAAGTCTATCAGTCCAAGTATGCTTCAGATTTTCTCACCAAATTCAGCATGAAATATTTCAATCCAACAAAGACTCCATTCCTTTCAGGAGTTAAGCTTGAGAAAGCAGGTTCTTATCCTATGGTAAATAATACACTGTATAGGAAATTGATTGGGTGTTTTCTTTATCTTAAACATAATCGAAATGGATTATATTATGTAGTTAATGTGGCTTTGAGATACATGTATAAGCCTCATGAGATCCATTGAGAGAATCCAAGAGGATCCTAAAATTTGTTCAGGGAACAAGGACTCATGGGATTTTCTACAAAGCAAAATCTGACTTAGAGCTAGTTGGATTTACTGACAGTGATTGGGAAGGTGACAAAACAGATCAAAATTCTACCTTAGGATATGTGTTCATGCTTGCACTAGGACTAATCAGCTAATCAATTAAGAAACAATGTGCCATAGCACTCTCATCTACAGAGGCATAGTATAGAGGAGTTGTAAATGTAGCTACTCAATGTTTGTGGTTGCAGGGGATACTTGGAGAATGTGGTTTCAAATCAGAGTTTTCAACAGTCATATATTGTGAAAATCAAAGAACCAGTCAAATCTCCACTGATCCAGTTCAAATACAAAGAACCAAGCCCATTGAGATCCATATGCACTATATTAGGGACCTTGTGCATGATGGTACCATTTCTCTACTCTACTGTGCATATTCAGAATAAGTAGCAGATATCTCAACCAAAGTATTATGTAAGAAGACCTTAAGTAATCTCAAATCACTACTGGGGATCATTGATCATGTGGTGAATAATGATTGATAACAAGATTTCCAAAAAAAAATTCTTGTCCATGTTAAACGGAGGATTTTCCCACTGGGTTTTGGCCTCTTTCCTTGGTTGTATGGACATGCAGTATGTAAAAGGGTGACTAATAATTATTGTTAGGCCCTATAATTTTCTCATATTTAGTCATAAAGCCAGTCTTAAGGGGGGCTATTAGAATAATCAACCCATAGTTACCCAAATTTGACATTAATTAATCATTTTTGTCGTATTCCTAGATTCCCTCTCTATGCTAGCTGACTTACACATGTTCCTAGAAGTCAGTACTTGCTAAACTGGGTCATGGAGCGCTTTGAAATCATCCTAGAAACATATTTATCAAGTATTCTTTTATTCCTGGTTCCTAAAAGCACATATTTACTTTTTCTGAAAGTTTCCTTGCTTTAGAATAGTTTTAAGGCATAAAGGAAAAGCTAGTCTAGGGGAACTTGCCTTGTTTTTTGACCACATCATCCTCCTTCATTTTCTTTAAAAAAAAAGCATGAATGAGTTTTATTTCCATCACTTATTATCTTTCCCACTTGATTTATCCAATTCGTGAAGATCTTCATAGATTTGGAAAGTCCTTTTTGCACCTATGGGGGATTTGACTTGATTTAGTAAGCTTGCTTTTTTACCAATTCAAATAGAAACCTAGTGCTTTCAAATCTCTCATTTAATTATCTATTTGAGAAGCCTATTACTTCATATGGTTGGATTATGTACACTTATTTTATACAGTATTAAGTTATGCTCCAATTTCAGTCTCCTTTTGTGTGAATTTTGCATGTTTGATTAGCAATTTTGTGAGTTTAATTGATCTATCACTTGGGTTCAATTTCCACATGGGAATGATCACACATAAACTCTGTGAACACCAGAGACTTCTTGGAAGTGGTATTGGAAAATTTGAGATCAAATTCCTCTAGGATGACAATCCAACGAGAATATTTTCCCCCTAGTACATAACGGGTAAGAATATAGTACATAGGGTTTTGATCTGCAAACATAGTAGTGGTGCGAAGTAATATGTAGTTATGGAAATGTTGCATATCGATGAAAGTAGCCAATGATAGCTTCTCCACATGTGAGTAGTGGGTTTCAGAGTCAAGAATACTCTTACGCAAATAGTAAATCACATGTTCTTGGTCATTCAGATCTTCCTGCATTAAAACCATGCCAATTGTAGTAGTAGAAGAGAAAATGTATAGCATAAAATATTTTGAATAATTTGGCGGATGCAACACAAGTGAGTATGTTATAGCATGTTTCAAGTTATCAATATATCTTTGATCATGATCATCCCAAAAAAGGGAGTGTTCTTCTTCAAGAGACGCATATAGCCATGTGTTTTATCTGCAAAATTGCACACAAAACAATGAAGAAAGTTTTCCTTCCCTTGCAAACTTTGGATTGCAGTAATGTTTGTCGAAGATGGTAAGGCCACAATAGTAGCAATTTTTAAGGGATCAATTCGAATCCCATTCTTAGAAACAACAAAACCAAGTAAATGTCCAGAATCAATACAAAAAACAAACTTGTGTGGATTGATCCGAATGTGGTAATGACAACATCAAAAGAAAATATGTCTAAGATGCCCTGTATGGTATTCCTGTTATTGTGAATGAGCAAGTAGGTCATCTAGATAGGGTTCCACTATGTGTTTTATATCATGAAAATCATACAACATAGCTCATTGGAAGGTAGCTCCAGTGTTCTTCAAACCGAAAGGTAGCTTTCGATAAGCAAAGGTTCCCCAATGGAAAATAAATGTCATTTTGTGCTGGTCGGCAAGAAATATCTCAATCTGATTGTAGTAAAAAAATCCACCCATAAAGGAAAAATGGCACTTCCAACACAATTATCAATGATCTGATCAATGTGAGGGGTAGGAAAGGTGTCCTTTGGACAAGCTTTGTTCAGGTCCGTAAAATCGATACAAACCCTAATGGTGCCCTGTTTCTTGGAAATAGGGATAATATTAGACACCCACTCAGTTAAAGGCATGGGATAGATAAAACCATCTTTCAAAATCTTCTCAACTTCAGCTTTAATGGTTGCAACTTTTCTTGGGTGGACTTGACGAAGTTTTTTCCTAATAGGTTTTTTCATTGGGTATATCTTGATCTCATGTATGATAATAGATTGATCAATCTTGGGAATTTCTTCATAGTTCCAAGAAAAAACACCACATAATTCCTTAAAAAGAGCTCGGTATTCCTCAATTTCTGTCACGGTCTTTGTGGATAAGCTCGACAACACCTAACTTAACCGATATATCGAGGGGAATTGTTTTGGTGATGTTGCATAAATTCCATTCAGGATTAACACCTTGAAGCAATACAGGTGTTTGTGGAGACTCAACTATATTGAAACTGATAAGAGAAACAAAATCTAGACCTACCAAATTGGAATTAGGAAGAAACAATGATCGACAATGAGAATCTTCCGATAAAGATTCATCCAAAATCATGACCTCCATAATAGTCTCATCTAATGGAAAAGTCTATGATGGATAATATAAATTTGGAAGAGGGGAATCTAGCCAATAGGGCAGATGGTAAGGATTTGATGCTGCCAAATGATTGCCATCTACGTAAGCATCAGAAACAGATGAAATGACATCATATAGGGCTTCACGTGGACTCATAGAAGATGATTTGAAAATTTATTTTCCTTTCGACATGCCCCGGTCATAGAGGATATCATGTTTACCATGGCATTTTCTGCACTAGGAGGGGCAGTGATGGATGGAAAAACTCCCATGAATAAAGAATATTTCAACAGTCCTACTCCTACATACTAATAGGGAGGAGGTAATTGTCCTAGCATAGGAGCATTATTTGTCGTGGAAGGAGTGATATACAGTGAGAAATAATCAAGTTGATCTATGATTAAAATTTTCCCTTGATGTGGGAAATGGAGTGTGCAAAAAACCAACAACACAATAGTCATCATAGAATAAAACCAATTCCTTCCTAACAACAAGTTGTAATAAAGAGGAGCATCGACCACTTCTAACTGGATAGAAACGGTTTTTCCCCCAATATCGATGGACAATGCCGGTAATAGACCATGGGGTTGAAAACCTCGTCCATCGGAAGCCTTGAGGGTGGTTGGTGACTTACTAAGGTCAGGAGAACCAATGGCTCCCCAACAAGACATAGACAATACCGAGGTAGAATCTCCCTCATCCAAGATGGTACGATGGACCTTTCTACCCACCACCCTAGTAACAATTTGAAAAGCAAGATGATGGGATAGCCTTGATTTATAATTCTCCACATTCAATGTGATCATGGTGGAATTCTCACGATTGAAATCCCCTAGGGGTGACAACAAATTATTTCGTTGTGTAGGATAGCTTTCGAGTACTTCCAATGTGCACATAGAACAAGGTTCTTGAGCCAAATCTTCAATAACATTATAAAATTGGCCAGCTCGAGCACTAGGATTGAAAACGTTTTTATGGATTGTACTCTTTGAAGGATGCAAGATTGTGTCAAAATTAGGTTTTTCAATAGTGAGATGACCATTGGAAGGACATGGAGGAGAAGGTTTGATGGGAGAAGTCTTATCAGAACAATAAACCTCATATTTATTCTCAGGTTTTTTCTCGTATGTCTAGCTTCTGGTAGTCAATGCAACTATTTTGGAGGAAATCATAGGAATGTCTTCAATAGAGGATGAAGGACCATGTGAAGACATATGGTCAATCATCTATTTCTGGGATGGAAAGGGGTCGGTAAACACTGCTGGTGTGCAGCTAATTTTCAAATATTTATTAATATCTTCATGACGAGGACACTCATTCCTGAAGTGATCATCTCCCCACAATAAGCATGGATACTTATCCTTTCGTTTCAGTTTTGCATCATTCTATGGGGTTGGTGTTTTGGTGCTCTTCTATTGGTTACCAGGTTTCTTATTCTTACATTTTCCTTTCTTCTTATTGTTGGGTGAATTTGAGGATTGAATTGCATTCACCTCAGCGGAAACCGCAGGAGTAGAAGAAGTTATAGTTGAAGCACTATATGGTTTAGTAAGATTAGTTGCGGATGAAGATTGGATTGTACCAACAACACCATCCATAAGTGGCTTAGTATGGTATGTGCCGAGGTGACGAGCATTAGGAATTATATCGTATAAATTTCTGGACTGTGAATAGGCTAAGTCTAGATATTGGGCCCCACTAATAGCTTTCTCTTCTGTGACGGCACCACCCATGGCCACATCTTGGGCAATAGGAGGAAACAAGGACTTGGTGAACTAGTCAACCAAACGTTGATCTAGAATGGGAGCCTTGATTAACCTTCAACGCCTCCTCCACTCATGGATCTTATCCTATATGTGAATAGAGTTATTTTTCTGAAGAGATGTCAAGAGATCTGTACCAGTTTCATATTGGATAGGTAACTGGAAGTGAGTAATAAACATTGTTTCCAAAGAATTGAAATCCACAAATGAATGTTGTGGGAGTTCGATATACCATTTTGTGGATGTGTTGGTCAATTTTCTCTGGAAGAGTCTTAATCGAATAGAATCATCCATAAGGGAGTTGGAAGAACACCACAAATGGGATGTCATCACATGATTTTTGGTATCTTCTCCCTTCTTGTCGTCAAACTTTAGAATTTCTAACAGAATTTTGACCAGGATGGTAGGAAAAAATGGATCATGTTGAATGGGGTCATTTATGAACTTGTACAACTCAGGTAGATCTAATGTAGCCATAAATGAAAATTGTTGTTTAGGTTGTGGGTAATTGTAATACTACTAAGGTAATGCTACCCTAGTAGGACCAAAGGTATATTGAGGTTGGTCTTAAAACCCACCAAATTGTTGATAGTTGGGAGCATTTTGACCCATAAATGGTGGTTGCACCTGGTTAAGTTCGTGTTTAGGTGCATAAGTAGGTTGATCCCACTGATTGGTAACTCCTTCAGGATAAGGAACATATAAGGGATTATTGTATTGTTCCCTTCTAAGGTATTGATTACCAATGTTAGGATGTTGAGGAGGGACCCAAGATAATGTAGGAGGCTGTGAAGTAGGACCAATAGGACCAAGACTAGTATGACCACTATGTCTGACGGTTGGAGGGGGAGGATGTAAAACATTATGTAGAACATGTACGCAAGATTATATAGCTATTTGGGATGTAGGAGGGACAAATTGACTTCCAACATTCGACAAACCTATGGGAGGCATAGAATATTCCCCCATATGTGAATTTGACAAAGAATTATGAACTAATTGTGCCACTCTTGAAGGAGGGACAATTCTGGACACCGTAGGTGTAGATGGAGGATTGGCTGGAAAAGAACTAGAAGGAATATTCAATGACCTACCTAAATGATCACTATGTAGAAGTTAGAGAGAGGGAATTATAGAGTTTGGTGTCAACTCCATAGATGATACATTCATGGTAGTAGTGGTAACGAACTGATAGATAGCTTGACCAAGGGCAGTTTCCCAAAATGGAGCATTAGGTCCAAATATAGGATCCATCATTTCATTAGGCTGAAATTGATTAAGCCCAACTCCAAGTGGAGTTGGGGAGACAAAAGGGGAATTATGAGAGGAGGGTTGCTCCACTAATGGTGGTCATGATAGGTCCATCAAGGGACATTGGGAAGAGGATATTAAACCACTTCCTCTTAACTTGGAACTCCTTCCAGTTCCAAAATAGAATCACTACCTACCTCACACTAGTACAAAAAAGCGCGGATTTTTCCACGGAGGTTTTCCACGTTTCTTACTTTTTGGTGTAAAATCTGATGTAACAGGAACGAGGTGTCACTGTATCCATGCCTAGCCGTCGCTGTATCCACACCTAGACTCTTAGACGTCACTTTATCCACGCCTAAACTCTTGGACGTTACTGTATCCACGCCTGAACGTCTCTATAGCGACGACACCGTCTTTTGTTGAATTTTTACAACGGTCAAGTTGACCTAGGGTGTCACTATAGGCTACTATAGAAAATCAAAATATTTGGAAAAGAAACTAGAGTCAACAAGCCATGGGGTATGTATGCATAAATAAATTAACATCAAGGAAGGTATTGAAATTAAGGGGTAGGAGAATGTAACACTCATGTTAAAGCCCCCATATTGTAATATAATTGTAAATTTGATATGGATGAGGGCCAAGTATATGTAATTGCAACTAAACAATTAGTAATAAAATATGAAGCTAGCTACAAACGGGGAGAGAACATTGAGAAGAGATGGAGGACTATAAATTCATGAGAGGGGAAGGTGTGTGAGAGGAGAATAGAGTGTTGGTGTCATGACATTGTAGCTTAACCATGTCTTGGACCCTAAAAATATTCTCTAAATCTTAACTTTTTCCTAGGACCTTGGTTATGGGGATTAATTCTTTAATTTTATCATGATTAATGATTTTTTTTATAAAAGGTTTTCAGGGAAAGATCTAAAGAGTTTATATAGTCATTGGGAGAAGGCATTCCATTCCTCACGGAGAAGGATTCCATCATTAAATTTATTTATTTATTGATATTGTTCGGTATGGTCTGGGGAAGAAAGGGATTTCGTTTGGTATGTATTATTCATGTATGAACCTATGGAGTCTGAGAATTAACCCATCTCCCCGATGGATTCATAGACCCAGCTCCAAGGTGGCAACTGTGTTGAGAGGATTATGAACATATTGCACCTAAGTTTGGGTGGAGCATTCCTCATTCATAGTCAATTTCCACAACATCTACAGAGATGAGGGAACCATTACAAGGTTCCATGAACAAGAAAGAAATTTGAATTGTAAAGGAATTGAATTCGAGTTTAATATTAGAATTTAATGAGAGATTTTGAGA
>LPNX010358471.1:106574-223933 GCA_001517045.1 Pseudotsuga menziesii | reverse complement strand
GTTCTCCCAGCTATGGTTACTATGAGGTTTTTGGTGAATATTATTGGTCCATCCCATATTTTATAATTATTTTTCTTTTGATTTTCTAACTTTTTTATGATTTTATAATTATTTTTCTTTTGATTTTCTAACTTTTTGATTTTCAATTCCATTTACTTCCAAGGTACTTGATGACAGTCTGGATTGCAAAGCTTAATCATGGTTCTATGTTGTTATTTTGACATCCTTTGGACCTAATGGTTATTGGGATATGTATTCACTTCTCATCTCTATGGTTGACCTATTTTGGATGCCTCCTAATTGGTTTCAATTCCAAAGAATGTTCTCCCAGCTATGGTTACTATGAGGTTTTTGGTGAATATTATTGGTCCATCCCATATTTTATAATTAATTTTCTTTTGATTTTCTAACTTTTTTATGATTTTATAATTATTTTTCTTTTTATTTTCTAACTTTTTTATTTTCAATTCCATTTACTTCCAAGGTACTTGATGACAGTCTGGATGGCAAAGCTTAATCATGGTTCTATGTTGTTATTTTGACATCCTTTGGACCTAATGGTTATTGGGATATGTATTCACTTCTCATCTCTATGGTTGACCTATTTTGGATGCCTCCTAATTGATTTCAATTCCAAAGAATGTTCTCCCAGCTATGGTTACTATGAGGTTTTTGGTGAATATTATTGGTCCATCCCATATTTTATAATTATTTTTCTTTTGATTTTCTAACTTTTTTATGACTTTGTTCACCTCATACCATTGCGTACATTATGGTGACTTAGTTAGGTGTGAGATCAAGAGAGGGATTCAAACCTTGGAATAATTGAAGTCTTGGTGTCCTCATGGACATAATAAAATTTACCTCCTAGTCGCAAAGAAAAATATCTTCATGAGGAGAGTGACTTGTTTTCTTTCAAAGTGATCTAGTGGTATTATATTATTCCACCAACAATTTATATTGAATCACTTAGCATAGTTATGGTCCTTATTTTTGGTTTATTGGCCATGTTAACATGATATCATAATTTTGATTCAAGTGTGATTTTACATGTGTGATTTCATCCAAGTTTTGCCGCCCTCCAATTTCGTCCCTCACAACCCCCGAACGCATTTGTAGGTCCTCACAATTTCATCCAACCCTCACTACTACATTTCGATCCACCTATATTCCTTATGATCATTTCCTCTATTTATAAAATAAAATAAAATTGACCCCTTGAAATCTTATCATATTTCTCTCTGTCCAAATGTTCCATGTTATCATAACTATGAGAATTGACCATAATTTGGCTCCTAGTTTTGATTTTAATTACATTCAACCCAGATATAAAGGAGCATAGCTATGACAAATGATGGCAAGGTATTCCATATCACTCTTCTCTTGACCCATTCCCATATTGTATTGGAAAAAGAGAAGTTAACAAAAACTTGTTATATCTTGAGGATTTGGATCATAAAAAAGACGGTCCAAAGAATGTGTTCTACATAATTTTGTTTGTCTATTAGTAGTCATTCCTACTGAAGAATCCAAATATTTCCATATTTAGAACCCATTAGAATTTATAGACCACTAATGACTAATATTCATTTATATTCCACAATGATTCCACTCATGGGAATTTCAAATTCATATTTGAAGTGCATATCTTCAAAATACAATATTCAATATGCAACTTTGGCATGTGCTTATATGTATAAATATATGTTCACTTCACATGGCTATAAAAGGCATAGTTTATGTTATGGTCTTCTCTAATACACCCAAAATATATTGTCTTGACCCAAACCATCATATGTCATGAATCTCACACATGATATTCATTCGATTCCTCTTTTCCTTGTAGCCATTCACCCTTACAATCTCATGCATATTTTTATTTTCTAAACAATCCCTAAGGAAATCCATCATTTACCAAGGATTTCACATGCAAGAAGAGAAACAAATTTTAAAGATTTACTTCTAGGGAATCCCACTAGAAAACTAAAAAAAATATTATCTCTAAGTGATCAAAGCATAGTGCAAGTTTCTAATGTCATCATAGTATCATCCCACCCCATACTTTCAAGCTTATAGAAGTAATTATCTATATTCATAAGAAAGAACTGGTATCTCACCTATACCATAGACACTCAATTACCATGAGATATTATCATGAAAAATTCAATTAATTTCTTGATTAGGTATCATACAATAATTATATATATATAATATGTGATCCATATTATAATGTTTGTCTATGCATGTGGTAGTAACTAGTCTTCATTATGGGCCTACCCTCAAGACCATATATGAGACATATTTACCTATAAATTTTCCTTATTGAAAAAGCTTTCATTCATCCAAATAATCCATGATTATTCGTGCATTCCATTAAAATTTATCTCATGCATTTATCTATATCCCTATGTGTTAATTAATTTAGCATAATCACATTTTCAAACTACAAAAATAGAAACACATAGAAATAGAATAGTTCATGGAACATTCCTTCCAATTTATACCCATGGAAAGGGTTCCCGATTCATGGACACACTACCAATAACACATCACGTGAAAACATTCACGGCCATATCTTGCGAGCTCGATGTTGTCATCTACATTTCTTCTTGATTGATGGGCTCTGTAAAATGGGAGAGCTCAATTTTTCCATAGAATTGCAGATTCTCATGGTTGAGAAGGGGATGGCCCCAGATGTTTTTACCTACATCAGTTTGATTCAGGGGCTCTCTGATGCGGGTCTGTTGGATGAGGCTCTCGGGAGTATTGCTCTCATGGAATTTTTGTTGAGACAACAAGGTTAGTATTTTAATCATCCCGGATTTGGAAATCGAAGCAAATATGGGATCGCTGGATTTGGTAATATTCATCATGTGAAAAGAGCCTAAAAATGTATCTGTATTTTTCCTTGGATTAGTTTTGGTCTTGTGAAGAAGAAGTCATTTTTAAGAATATGGACTCAAATTCCATGACAAATCATGGTGGTAACAACAGCAGCAGCAGCCATGATCATTGCTGGCCCTCTAAGATGCAGGATTGGCATTTAAAGAGTCCTTGGGACTAGGAAGGTTGCACAGGGATTTACAGTATGGCCGGGGATAGGTATGAGAGATTACTCATGGCTGAATGGGTTTGTTCAGAAGAGGGTTATAATATTGGGAAGGAGTTATTCCATGGGACAAACATGGTTCATGAGTCCTCACCCCTGTCTGAGCTTCTCATGGACGATGGTAATTTTACTGAAGTCATCAACAACTCGATTTTTTCAGGCAATCATAAGGCACAGTTTCCTCTGGATGTCAAGATTCATCGGAATCCTTGGCTGAGGGTTCTGTGAAAAGCCAAGGCATTGGATTATTGAAGGGTTGGCTTGTAGAAGGGGTTGCAAAGGGGTTTACTCAGTTGAGTCGGGCATCTCTTCTTAATCAGAAAATGGTGGGAACATATATTGCTCAATCTCAGGGGCAGAACACTGGATTTTGTGATCAAAAGATGAATTTGGATTTCAAACCACCAGTGAACTCAGTTGTTCCAGGGTTTGGTGGACGGTGTGAAAGCGAGCAATCCACTGCAGACAGTCAAATGAAGTTGAGGGAAGATTATCCAATAGATCATGTAAAGATGGAGAATGGCTTTCTCTCTGAAAATTGCAATTCTAGAGATGAACTTATGAACTATCTTTAGACAAGTAAGTGTGTTTTTCGAAGCCCTCCTGAGATACAATATAACATTCTAATCTAGGTCTCTTAATTGTGCTTTTTCTTTATGGTTATTGATGAGCATATACTAATACATTTTGAAAAAATAGGTTTCAACTTACATGGCTTGCAGTCATAGTAGTCTGTTATGCTTTTTTTGGGCACTGATTGAGCCTGTGTTTGTTCTCTTTGGAAAATTTGACTTGTATTTTTTTCCTTAATCTAGTTTTATTAGGTGGATTATTTCCTAGATCTCTATTTCTGTGAAGTGGCTTGTTTTGATACCATCTATGTTTGTTAAATATGTTTAACATGCCAGTATTTTATTGTGTATTAAGAAAGTCACTTCAGTCAATTACTGTGAAGCACAGACATCTGTCCTTATTTGTTCTTTTCCTTCCATGACCGTTGCATGCTCTCTCTTTCCTTTCTCATGTCATAATGTTGCATGTGGCAAGGTGGGTTTGGACTAGTGGTTAGGGGGTTGGTACTCACAAATTTAATATGTTGGACTTCAATATTATACATCTTAATGTCACTGTAACTACAGCTGACTATATACTGTAACATAAACAATTTCATTTGCACTACTAACAAAACCCCAGATTTTGATTGAAGGCAAAATTCAATCTAATTTACTTTGTATGAAACTACCCATTTTCTACCTAAGAAAATTCTATACACAGAATATAAGTTAGAAATATAATTATTAATGCTGGCGTTGATGCTGAACACAGCGGCAACAAAGGGCTTATTTCATTAAGTTGTTAAATCACCCTAAATATTAATTATTGATGCTTCTTTTTGCTAAAATTCCAGCTATATCTTCCCTTTCCATGCACAAAAGCTTTGCATCTTTGAGTTATGAATTTCTATAGAATGTCTTGTTTTATTGCCAATGTTTTGGGTGAAACCATCTAGAATCATCGAACCCTCAACCCCATGACATCATTGCATTTTTA
Organism: Pseudotsuga menziesii; assembly: GCA_001517045.1. NCBI lineage: Eukaryota > Viridiplantae > Streptophyta > Pinopsida > Pinales > Pinaceae > Pseudotsuga > Pseudotsuga menziesii. The sequence continues at coordinate 219,273 of LPNX010358471.1, read as the reverse complement.
TGATTATTGAGGCTGCTGCCATCAAATATGGCAGTCGTGTCCAATTTTCTTTTCTAGGGTGGAAATTTCTTGAATAGGCAGGTCCTGTTACATTCAATTTATTTTCATCCATGCAGTTTCATGGTTATTGAGGCTGCTGTTCATCTTTAATGGCAAGCGTGCCTAGTTTTCCTTTTTGGGTGAAAATGTCCAGAATTGTCAAAACCTGTGAAATTTGATTTGTTTATCTATCTGTGGAATGTTATGGTTATTGAGGTTGTTATTCAGTGATGTATGATTTTCATTTTTGGGCAAAAATGTCTAGAATGTCAACTCTTGTGACATTTGAATTTTTTCCATCCATGCAATTTTATGTTTATGGAGACTCATTAATCTTTGATGTCATCTTTTTTGTCCAATTTTCTTTTGTGATTGGCTAAGTGTATTTGTCATGGTGTATGCAGTAGCATGAAGGGATCAGTTTCACAGATTGTAATGCAGGATGTGATGGTTATCCTCTGGAAAGCTGCATGTGAAATGGGTTTGTGCTGGGTGGCAAAGAGGTCTGTGCTATCTGAAGCAGCTCAGATATGGTGTATAATTAAGGTGCTTCAGTTTGTCTCCAATCACTTGTAATCATTGCAGTAGATCCATTCAAAGAGGACTTGTTAACCTTCAACCCCTTCATTAATTCTTGCGGAATTTGTACAACTTATAGTTGCTTGCATATTGTTATTTTCCTGATGTGCATTGAGCCAGCGTTTCCATATATTTCTACATGGCTCAGGTTTGCCAACACTAGTAGACAAGAAGCAAGATGAATGATTAGTTGCAGGAGACCAATTGCAGAGTTGTAGATGATTAGGAACACTCAGAATTGATCAGGACAACTAGAGATCATCTGGAATCTCTATGAACACTCAATGTTAAGAATGACTAGAGAAGTATTCTAGGTTCATGCCCATACTCAGACAAGTATTCTAGGTTCAACTTCCTCTAGTGTGACTACTTTCATCATGGAATCTATTGATCTTTGTCTCTTTCCTGGTTCAGTGGTGCCAGAAAGTTTACTCAGAAAATGAGCACTATATAGGTGTATGGTAGAACATAATTGCATTATAAACCACGTATCTGCAATATTGGTGAAAATATGTGCCCAAGGTATCAAAACTTTGCATAGAAACTGAGCACAATATATCGAAAATTGTATTATGAAAAATCTCTGGTGGAAATCTGTGCCCATATGCTTGAATATTGGTTAGAAAATGAGTACAATTTCTATTCCCTAACCTACAGATAATATGCTTAGAAGATGAACACAAAATCTGTGCCATTGATGCTATACATGAAGGTCTAAAAATTTGATGCAAGATGTGCAAAAAATGGGTAAGATTGGAGATTTCTTGGTCTACATAGGCATGCGGGTGATTGGACCTTGTTACAGCTTGTCATGTTTGCATAGATTATCAAGTTTCACAAGTTTTGACTTAAGTCTGATGTAGCAAGCCAATGCTGCCTTGTTCTGGTTAGATTTGACCTAGTTTTGGAATGGGGTTGAGTTAAACTGGCAATTTTGGGTATAACAGAGCAGGGCTTGCTTTTCTTTACTCTTCTTCTTTGTCATTTTATTTGTTTAACCTGCAATTAACATTTTCTTGAATTGTATGAATACCAGCCTCTAGGGCATTTAGGATTAGATATTTCTTTTGTAAGGATTTATCATGTGCTGTAGCGTTTTATCTAAACGAGGCATATGCTACCAGGGGAAGATTTTGATTAGATACAAAGTTATAGCTTGCATGGCAGCATGTTATATTCAAACACTTTAATTTGTGATCACTTGATGTGCGAAACCTTGCTGTTTGTTTTCAATCACTTTGTTTAGAATTTTTAAGAAAATGAGCTTCATTGGCTGTGTTCCCATTGTCTTAATTTGTGCTTTGCACCATTTGTAGAGCATCCTGCCATGCTAGGGAAACTTCCCCCTCTATAATTGGTTGGGTCTTTTCATATGATAAGGGTTTAAAAAGGAGACTATGCAGCCACAATCTTTCTTGGTAGAAGGCACATGAAATATGTAAAGGGATTTAATATCTTAGGGTTACTGTTGAACGCCTATATTTGGTGTCTTAAGTATTTATCACGTGGTTTTGGAGATTTCTGTTTATAAGAGTCTGAATATAAAATGTATAATTAGGAATTTTACATTCAAGAATCCAGCCATTGGAGCATATTGATGATGGAATCCCACTAAATTTTGTTTCATGCCTTGTGAAAATCAACCTTAGATAACGACCTTTTGACTAGGATTCCTTTGCCGAGTCAATACTTGCCTAGGAGTAATAAAATTATCGAGGATGAAATGGCCTTTGAGAAACCCTGTTGACTCAGGTCGAACACTTTGGGCAGCTGTATGTTTGATTCAAGTAGCCACATTAAGCAAAGTTATAGGCTGCTGACCACTTAGTTTCCTTTCATGTTCCTTTAGATATCAACATAATAAGATCTACATTTACTTTCTCCCCAGTGTGGCCTTGTGTCCAAATCCTCTTGGCACATCCAGGAAATATCATTGCCACTGATGGTCATTTCAGCCATGCATTCTAGCTAAAGCATTTTGAGTAGGGGTGGCATGTTATATACCCAATAAAGGGGTAATTAGCAAAGACTAGTAAACCAATTGTGTGCTGTTAAGTTCCACTGGAGGACAACTTACATTGCTGAGGGTAGAAAAAATATTCTCTGCCATTTTGATTTTTTCAAATGCATTTGAAGAATGAAAAGCCATTTGTCTTGATGATAGATAACATAGTGTAACAGTTAGTAAATGAACTTTTGTTCATTTTAGGGTCGTTGGAGGTTGACTTAGCTGCTATACATCATGTTCAAGCATGCTTTTAGGGTAATATCCAAGGGAAGTTCATGGTGGCCTTTGGGATTTATTACAAGAGATAACAAAAAATACCGATTGCAACCATATGTCGGTTCCAGTTTTGACCTGCTATATAATCTTGGAAATTTGGGATGAATGTCCTAATGTTCAACATTGCCCAGGCAAACCAAATAATTGTATGAGTATATTTTTGAGAAAATGGTAAAAAAATGGCCAATTCAGGAAAATTATTCCTTAATGATTTTGCTGGATTATCTCTGTAACATTTCTGTATTTTCATAGGTTATAATCGCCCTTGTTGCTTCAGATATTTAGATTAAATGAATGGTACTTTCCACTTAATTGGATTTTTGTGTGGTTATTTGATTAGACTCTTGAGCATAAGTTATAAATTATTAGTCAAATGCAAGGTATCTTTTAGAATGCTTGTTGAAACTTTGAAATACCATGTGATTAGCAACTTGTTTCTCATTTATACTTCATCGATAACTTAGATGGATTGTTTTCTAGCCAACCTTATGCTAGACAGAGTCATTCTATCTGGAAGAATGATATGATCCAACATCAGACATTTGTTGCTTGCAAACTATCTAGTAAAACTATGATATTGGTTTAATAATCATGGACCTTGGCTCGTCTCTAAAATCACTTCAGGCTAATGCTTCATGAATCATTTTTGTATTGACCAATAGAAACAAAAAAATATAGTACAACAGGAAAACAATTTCAGATTAGGAAATTTGGCTTTTCGTTTGACTTCTTATCTGTTTGTGCTCTGTCTCTTTCTCTGCAATTAAGACTCAGGACCATTCTTTTGAATGAAATTCAACATGTTTTTTCCAATTACTAGCTTTAGTTGGAACAATTGAGCTTTCTGCTCTTGGCTGTGAATTTTCCTTTTTGGAGTACTTACAGTTCTAAAAGTTGCAGACTTGTAATGACTGAGAAGATGGAAATCACACTTTTACTTTATCTATGTTTTGGATAAGGATAGTTTGTGCAAGGTTTCAAATAGGATATAGATTTTGCTTCAAAACGAGCATTTAGCAACTATTTGGAGATCAAGCTTTAGTATCGCCAGTGTGTTTTGATCAAGAATGGTATGCCCCCCATTAAGCAGAACCTAGAAGAGTGCCCAGTTATCGTTATATTTACATAAGCACAAATACTAATGGTGTTTTTTAGTAATGATCCAAAAGATAATGTTCTGTACAAGAGAATTCAAATACTTTAGGTGCTAAGGTTTGTTCATCCATGATTTTTACTAAACAACAACTCTGAAGCTATAGACATTTAGACAAGGTACTAACTAAAATATCATCCAAGTGTTAGGAACAGCTAAAAATATGGCCATCCAAACTTAGCTACCTGCTTGTGGAAGCAGCCTTAGTCTTACAACATCATTAGATTTCTTGCAGTGATTAGAATGTTGTCTGGAGCTGCAAGGTATGAACATCCCAACCAGTGTTCTCTATGGGCCAACATGAGGCCACGTTGCAAACTCAGAGAGGGAATATCTTCACAAGATCCAAGGATTAGGCCACCTTAAATGTGATAGGTCGGTCTTAGGAAAGTTTATTAGTTGACATAAACTCTGTTTAGATTTGATTTGAGAATTCAACCAGGGACAGAATGGTGATCCTTCTAGAGGCAAGTGTACATTCAAGAGACCTTCATCACTAGGCATCTGCCAAAAATTCAAGTTAGAAGTTGTTCTGCTTGTTTTGAGAACTTCATATCCAATATTTTTTGGCATGGAAAACTCGATTGTTTTTTTCTACAATGTTAACATTGAAGGAATATATCTTCAGTGTATAGATTCTTTTAATTCTTATGAAGAAAACCTTATCTGCAGGCCTTAACTATGGTATTGGACTTGACTCCATTTTCCTTTGCAATTGAACTTGCTGCTCTTGCATCAAAAAGGGAGTTTTTGAATTTGGAGAAGTGGCTAAATGATAATCTTAGTAGTCAACGGGATAAGTTATTTGAGGTAAGCTGCTCTCTGTTTATTGTTTTTGTGTAATTAGTATTAATTACTTAATGTTGCATACTTGGGTATTTAGTGGACACTGATTCCTAAGTCAATTTGAGGTAAATTGAAAGGCTGCTTTATTTTTTATCCTCGTTGTAAAGTTCTTGATGACTAAATGTTGTATCTTTTCATTACTGAACACTTGTTACTTTGGTTGTAGGCATGTCTGAAATTTTTGAGGGAAAGAACTTTATTTGAAGCATCAAATGACTCTTTAGGAAATCCTGTCCAACGTTCTGGACCTATTGTCAATCTTTCTTTGGAGACACCTCTCCAAAAATGAAAGATGTTAGAATCCTCTACCCCATAGGCAGATAAAGCCTTTAATTTGTTTCCTCTTTAAAACTTTGGTAACCAATATACTCTGATTTTGCTTAGTCCAAGCATGAGGAGGATCACAGTTTATCCAAGCATTTTTAATAGTTAACCCTTGGTAGGATGAGAGAGTGCATCCTCTTTAAAGGAAATGGATGACAGAGAATGTCATAAGCTGAACAAGAAAGAATGTTGCTCCCCAGATATTTTAATGGCCCAAAACCATTTGAATGTACAGTCCGAGCAGGAGAGATGCTTTACCTGTAAGTCTCCTCATCCACTTCATTGATTTCTCTGCCTCTGACTCTTTTCTAGAAAAGCAAAATGAGTAGAGATTATTTTTATTATTGTAATTGTGAGAAGGAACCAGCAAGGTTTTGATTCTGAGAAGTGGTCATTATATCCACTAGAGACCATCTACCATGAAGTGGTCATTATATCCACTAGAGACTAAACTTGATCAAAATGATAAAATGCATTGACAATCATCTTGGAGCAAAAGCACACACATACATTGCCAAGCCTGAAGGAGTTCATGCTTTGGTCTATAGGTTGTGTCTCCCAAAACATACTCCCAGATGTAATCTACAAATATTATGAAATTTCCACAACTTTATGTTTTGTGATTTCGGCTTCTAGGCTATAAGCCAATACACATGACCACTTGCATAATTGAACCATTTCACCCATTGTTCTCCAAATAATGGAAAGGGTTGCTCTCTTGTGATATTTTTTCGATGACTTACTAGTCATTATGGGTGTCTTTGTAAATTGGAAAGCACTGCCCAATATTTTATTGTGACTGCTGATCATGTATTCCTTAACCTCTTCCTGGTCTGCAGCATAAATCTTGTTTTATGAACATAACCTGCCACCTACATATGTGCCCAGCCAAGATATACAGATATTGCATAAAATTCCTCATAATGAAGGTGTTAGTCTACCCCCACCACGAATTTGTATACCCTGCCATTAACCTTAGCCAAACTGCATATTGGTGTCCTTTGAAATCTGGTGCCTTTTATCACTGTTCTCACTTTTGCTGGATCATACCACCTGCCATCTGCAACATGAATGCTGGATAGCAATACATAAAATCCAGAATTTCCAGGCTTTAAGTTGCAAAGATGTTGCAATTCAACTCTCCTACCTCAAAATGACAATGAAATCTAGATGCATCAAACAAGGACCTACACTGCAGGATCAGGTTATAATGGATTCTTTCTTAATAAAGTCTTGAGTCCATCCGAAATGCCTTGCACGACCAAGAAGGTCAACTGTGCAAGCATAGTGCTTCTGGCATGACACTTCTCACTCGTGCTGTATCAATGTTTTTGAAGTATGCCAAAAGGAGGGTTGGAATATTGGTAGAAAAAAATCAGAATACTGAAACATATCAAAAGTTCCTGTTGAGCTTATTAGATTTAAATATTGCTGAAGGGTATGGATGGATATTAATATTCCTACCATCGACCTATGGGGAGTTCATCACAGATTTTATGATTGTTCAAATTGTAACAAAATGGCAGTATAACAAGAAAATACACTGATAAAAGACAAATAATCAACTAGAAACAGTGTATGGTCATTGGTAAATGTGTTACCTATATTAGTGCAAAGGCATCAGAATAATCCACATTGAATTTTTTACTTGTATTTTGTATGCTTTTCATGAATTTGTTGGGATTGTTCCTAGGATCATTCTACAACAAATTCCACCCATTGTTAACCTAGATCCTGTTTGTCAGCCAATTGAAAACATGTGATTTTAAGGTAGTTCTATAGTTATAACTAAAGAGCTCCCTGTCTCATATTCTCAATGTAATAGCTGAATTATTAACTTAGGTAGACTTAGTCATCTTTTATAATAAACCTTAGAAAACTATTGAATTATTTCCAATTAATCCCAAAATGATGAATCATCGGTAGACAACTTGACCACCATATCAATTTCCCTCTTGATAATAGGCTTTATTGTGGACTCACCATTTGCCAACTGAACTACAAAATTGAAGTATGCTTTCGCAGTAGGAACATCAAATAATAGGAATGCCTTCTCTAGACCCACAATCAATGCATCAAGAATGTGATCACAAAGTTCTCTTGATTTTGAATCAGATGAAGGTGACACCAGAGCATTGATGAAAGCAATAGCTGAATCTCCTACTGAATTAGAGACTCCTGTTGGCAAATTACCTACAGCTGATTGAGCAGTATATCCTAGTAGCATTTTTTCCAGCCATGAAGCCAAAGAAGATGAATCCATCAATAAGAACTTTTCTTGCAAGGTGTGTTTCAAGTTAATATAACTTGGATCACCTGTTAAAATATTAAAAAACAACTGTAGCACCTTCGTATTCACTGACTCATTATGGAATCCATCCAAAGCATCAATTAAAGGCAAAAAGTTACCATTGCCTCCAAGAAATTCTCGGAACTTGTTGGATTGGTTCAACATCAATGAGTCCTCAGTGTTCCCCAAATAAAACTTAAGAAAAATGACTTTACTAGGATCCGTTCTTAGGCATTCCACCATATCAGTTGCACTTGTAAGTACAAGATCTTTAATAGATAAGTTAACCTCCTTGCTTGAGTTCATTTCTTTTACTAGGCTTTCCATGTTCTTCAGCAAAAATAGATCACTATACATACAGATCCAATTCCTCTGTTTTTGTTGCCTCGACTTTTGAACCTCTGCTACTGGCTCTTGAACAGGCTATAGCTCTATAACTCAGTTTCAAACTGTTAATGGGTATCGATCTTTATTATATGATGCATCCGTCCCTGTCTCTACTCTAGCTACCCTTAATTCTGCTGCTATCTTAGCTACCGGTAGTGCCTCTGTTCTTTTCTTTGTGATTGGTGCCTATTCTATTATAGATAACTCGAACACGAAGGTCATAAGCATGACAACAAAGGTCAGAATCTCTACCAGCTGAGGACTCGATACCAGTATTAGACTATGATGCAGGAGCATAAGAATCTTAATATCGATTACGAACTGTTCCAGCCACCTCTGTCTATGCTACTGCTTGCACCTATGCCTTAGCTTCTTCCATGGCTACTAGCTCTAGAACAACTGCATCCTCAACCAGTGCCATTGGTGCTACTACTGAATTGGTTAGTGCTACTGAAACGACTGCTTCTTCAATGGCTTATTCAAATAATTCCATTGACTGATGATGCAAATAGGATGGAACTGATCCTACAAATAGGATTGAACAAAATTTTACATTTGTATTTTTTTCTAAAAAACAGTTGTATCCGTCCGAGTTCTAAATCATCACTGAGTTCTAAATTTACATGTTTGTACTATGTGCATATTGCCATAAATCTCCCGCATATGCATAGACACTGAAACTGGTTTCTGTGCTATTTCTGTTCCTTGTTTTAGATACTTTGTAATGGCTTGCAATTTCACTAATCCATCCATGGAAAACACTGAATTTTCTCATGCATTATTTCTTTATTGTTTGGCCCTAACATGTAAAAGTTTGGAATTTTACCCGAGACATGCAGCTGCAGTGCAGAAAGAGATACAGAGTGAGACTAATAGGGTAGCTGGACATACAAAGAAGATTTCCCCTTCACCAATTCATCTTAGCATATATTCTCCACATGGTAGGAATCTCTAGTTCATATTCAAAATTCCACTATAATATCTGGATTTAATCTTATTGCTTTGGTTTACTGAATATGCTTGAAGGTATTTCAAAGTTTATGCAATCTAATCTTTGATATTCATTTTGTTCATATACCGAATATTAGTGGACTTTGATTCTGAGCTTGTTATCTGTGGCCAGCATCTTCACTTTCTTTTCTACTTTTACTTCATTTATTATTTGTGTTTTATTAATCCATTAACCCTAAACCCTAACACTTATAAGCAAGTTGAAGTTGAAGCTTTGTTGCAGAATTTCTGGGAATGATGCATGGCAACTAGTTTCTTAGACCAGGATGACTGCCTGTGTTGTTTCTTTCTTTTTTGAACTTGTCACCTTTGCCCCACTTGTCCTTTAGTTTGTTTCACTTGTCCTAGGTTAAGAACCAGCCTATCAGTTAAGCACACAAAGTTGTGAATTTGATATGAACAATACACACCATACAAATTTCTGAGGAAAATAATGGTTGTCCACCTTCATTTCTTTCTCTTTCAAACTTTGATCAACTGTTACCACTCATCCTTTGGAATTGTTCTATAGAGTTTTATTATGGTTTTCAAAATATTGTGCAACTAAAGCTTATTTAGAGGATATATATATATTTTAAATGCTTCTTATATTACATTAATCAAGATACATTTATAGGGTAAGGGGAATTGAGAGCAGGTATAGTCTGCCCGTCGCAGGTATAGCATCCCCATTGCTATTCCTGGGGTTTGCATTTAAAAAAAAAAAAACTTATACAAAGCATGGATACAGTGACGGCCAGGCGTGGATACAGAGACGGAAAGGCGTGGATATAGAGACGGCCAGGCGTGGCTATAGCGACGTCTTATTCCTGGGTTTGCATTTAAAAAAAAAAACCTTATACAGAGCGTCGATACAGCGACATCCAGGCATGGATACAGAGACGGCCAGGCGTGGATACAGAGACAGCTAGGTGTGGATATAGCGACGGCTTAGACATCTAATGAAATATAGAACATTGTCGCTCTTGCAACGCAAATTAGGGGTCGTCTCTATTGCGACGGAATTGTTTCCATGGAAAAAAAAACACTTAGACGTGGCAATATCCACAATTTTTCGTGGATATTGCCACGTTTTTCCGTGGCAAAATTGATCACTTGTAATAGTGTCATAATCGTTCTCCATGTCACTTTCCATAGGAGGTTGAGTTAGAGGATTCAAAGGATTTTGTTGTGATAACCCTTGTAACCGACAGGACATCCTCGACAAGAAATCAACCAGTTTATAAAAATCAAACTGATATCAAAGGTTAAAATATCTATATAAGAAAGTAAATAAAACCCTACTCAGGCTAAAGAAACAGTAAAAAATTTTGATAGGAGTGGTAAAAAGTCAAGATCCTCACATGATTATCAAAACACCACAACTCGCAATATAGTGCAGGGTCCAACAATGGAGAGGGCATTATAGAGTTTGGTTTCAACTCCATAGATGATACATTCATGGTAGTAGTGGTACCAAACTGATAGATAGCTTGACCAAGGGCAGTTTCCCAAAATGGAGCATTAAGTCCAAATATAGGAGCCATCATTTCATTAGGCTGAAATTGATTAAGCCCAACTCCAAGTGGAGTTGGGGAGACAAAAGAGGAATTCTGAGAGGAGGGTTGCTCCACTAATGGTGGTCATGATAGGTCCATCAAAGGACATTGGGAAGAGGATATTAAACCACTTCCTCTTAACCTAGAATTCCTTCCAGTTCCAAAATAGAATCACTACCTGCCTCAGAATCGTTCTCCATGTCGCTTTCCATGGGAGGTTGAGTTAGAGGATTCAAAGGATTTTCTTGTGATAACCCTTGTAATCGACAGGACATCCTCAACAAGAAATCAACTAGTTTATAAAAATCAAACTGATATCAAAGGTTAAAATATCTATATAAACAGTAATTTTTTTGATAGGAGTGGTCAAAATTCAGGATCCTCACATGATTATCAAAACACCACAACTCGCAATATAGTGCAGGGTCCAACAATGAAATGCGACAAGGAGGATTGGGACTGTACCCTTTCCTGAACACCCGACTACCTAGATGATACGTGCGTAGTAATATCCCTAGGTTCTGTTCTCGATGTATTGTGGTTATAGGATGGTCAAAGTGCTATGATCAAATGGTCTCAGGATCCCTAAAAGTGTCTCCCTCTATACACAAGGTACATGGGAGCTCCACTTCATATTTGTGCTGTCTAATGCACAACTATTCGAAAGGGGCCTTTTGATATAGAACTGAGTACGTGAAGTACCTTTACATATACCTCAATGGTACATGAAAGGTCATTCTATATACCAGCGATACATTGAAGAACCACATGATCCTTGGGATGTAGTATAGGAAAATAACAACATATCCTACGCTTAAAGTCATCAGAACATATCTCTAACCTATCACGCCTTTCTATAAAATTTTAACCTAAGTCTATCATTTGATTTTATCTTTAGCAGTTAGGTGAATGCATGAGGTGAGTACATAAAAGTAAAACCATGTAAAATTCTAATGCAAATCTTTTCTTTCACTTTTCACAAAATTCCCTACGTAAGGAAGAGATAGAGGTTCGGTTCCTACTTATCCAAAATGACTAAAACCCAAGCAAACAAATATGGAACTATTTCTTCAAATCTATTGCAAGAACATCTTGACTTCAAAAACAAAAAATTTTAAAATGAAAATTACAAGATCTCTTTTCGAAAGAAGACTCTGATGACTACTCAACACACCATATTTTTCAAAATTCTTCAAAAATGAAACTAAGATGCACACAACACACTTTTCTTTTTGTTTGAGAGCAAGAACACCTAAGAAGCAATCAGAAAGTAAACACTTGAGAGTCTGCAAGATCAATCAAGTCTCTACCAACTCAACCCAAGTAAACAAATATGGAACTATTTCTTCAAACCTATTGCAAGAACATATTGAATTCAAAAATGAAAAATTTAAAAAGAAAATGAAAAGATCTCTTTTCGAGAGAATGGCGATGATGAATACTCAATACACCATATTTTTCAAAATTATAAAAAAATGAAACTAATATGCACACAACACACTTTTATTTTTGTTTTACTTAAGAAGCAATCAAAAAGTAAACACTTGAGGGTCTACAAGACCAATCAAGGTATCTACCAACTCAACCTTAAGCTTGACATAGACTTTTCTCTTAATTTTCCAAAATCAAAGAATGAAAACAACCTCAAATTAAACTAATGAAGACTAAAATAAAGTTTGCTTTCTTTCAATTTGATTAAACAAAATTCAGAGATCTAGATCTACACTTCCTTTTCAAAACTCTTCTTCAACCAAAATCAAAACTACAAGCCTATCTCATGAGGAAATTCAACTAGTTTTTGGATGTCTATCCTAGCCAAGCCTAAATCAATTTCCAGGTTTTAATTTATAGATGAAATTAATAGAAACAAGCTAGAAAAAGTTTAGAAATCAAAAATACAAATTTCAATCTTGAAAAATGCATTGGGATTAAAACCCTACCTGGAACTGTTGCTTGAAGGTGTAGTAAAGAGCAAAAATGCTTTGGTAATGCCTATTGCCAACAGGAACAGAGTGGTGGCACTACTCTTTGTCCACTGGATTTATGTGATGGCATTGCTTGTTTCCTCTTCAGAAAGTGCAACGACCGCTCTTAGTACACGACCCAAGTGCGATGGTACTTGCAAGTTCCAAAACAAGACACAAGACAAAAAAGAAAATGTTAATGCTCAATTTACTAGCACCAAATGATAAACATAATCAAGGAAATAAAGCATATGATGCAGATATAGACAAATCTAAGCAAATCTAATCAATTTCAAACCAAATCCAACTAAACAATGAGTGGATCTGATGAACAAAGAAATTGAAGTTTGAAGCAAAGGAAAGAACTAAGAACTAAGAAAGACCAAAAATTCTAAACACTCTCCCCAATATGGTCACCAGATTTGTTATTGGAAATACTCACCTCCTGCAGGTAGAAGTTGTTTCCCTAGCTCGAATAATTCTAAGCTAGAACAAATGAGTAACAACAATGAGAATCACTTCCTCTAAGATTGATAAATGCTTGGAATGGATTCTTTTACCTGTCATACAATGTGATGTTCTAGTCCTTTGGAAAGATGGATCTCTAAGGGTTCACCTGCAAATAACAAAACCAAAGCACATGCAAGATCAAAGTACCAAGTATGATCTATAATCCTATGTTTATGACTAACGAATTCAATAATGAAACAAGTGATCAATACACTATATGATTCATGGGAAATGAACTTCCAATGCATTAAAGAAATAAGAGAGAGAAATTACAACCAAAATCCTTAGTGTTGAGAAGTATTTTCTCAAGAGGGATATTGCCTCTAAAGCTTCAAACTTGTCCACCTAGTGCCCACTCTCCGTTGCTATATTTGTCTAGGGTTTTGATGTTGTAGCATAATATTCCTCTCTTTACCCATGGGGGATGAGCCAATATTTATAGCCATGGGAGGACAGGGTGGTTGAGATTATTATGGATGATTTGGAGGGGAGATCCTACAAGGAGGGATCTCAAGTCGAGGTGGTCTAGCAGTCTAGGGATGAGGTTACAACAAATCCAAGGTTCAAGAAGCTTCATGAAACTTTTCTTTTTAGCTTTTAAACTCGAGCACCGCTCTTTGTCAACTATGACAGAGCGTTAGCCATAGTGCACTTATCATTGTATAAAATCAGGTGGTGGTGGCACCGCTTTTTTTTAATGGAAAATAGGTCTTACACATTGGGGTAATGCACATTGTCCACAAGGAAAGTGCGGTGGTGGACAAAGGCATGAAATCACTGATCCTGGTTCAAAATCAACTTCATAACTTGGGGATTGGAGGCAAGTTCTAATGTTTGGTTCTCAGTATATGATGATGACAAGAAATATGTGTAACATGTGCAAAGGTATATAAAAACTATATAGTTTAATGAATATTTATTACTTATGCAATCTATTCATTAGAAAAATTGCCATAAAATATTGACTATGTTTTGAGTAGGAAAGCAACAATCCAATCAATGTCTAGGTCAATGGACAACAACCAATCGAAGATCATGCTTCGAATCTTGGTAATGAATTTATTCATATTCTACGTCAATTTTAAATATTGCATTGAAGATGGTGAACATTAATTGTAGTTTTCCATGTTTAAACAGGAGAGCATGTAGAGGGTAACACTGTATAGGTCGATCCTAGAGTACATGAATATGAAGTACATAATGTGGCCACATCAAGTAAAAAAACACCTTTGTAATTTTTTTTAAATGAAATACTTTTCGTTATAATAGCAGAATATATCAATGGAACATTTTCAAATTATTGCAGCAAATCTAGACCCTTGCCGCAAAATCCATGAGAAGTTGTTAAACCACCAATAACTAAACAACAAGTTTGGGACGATGAGTTTCTTCTTTATTTTGTAAAGAGAAAAAAATAGAAATAAGTGACTGAATAAATATTGTGAAATTCTTTTCGATAATATAGTGTCATGCAAATTTTCTTCCCTACTTAATGAATGAATGGTTTAATGAATGTTAGCTTTTATCGAGTGAATGGTAAATGTTTCTTTATGATGAAATATGCATGTTTACACATACTTTTTTTTCAAGTACATGCATTGGGTATGGGGAATTAAGAGTGATGTGAAGGGGGGAGGGGCCGTAAGAGCTTCCACCTTCACGTGGTTGGTCCTGTTCAATATAGAATAATAAATTATTCTTGAAACAAAGAGGAGCTCAATGAATGGATACAATGGTGCCTTTCTACAACCCACTCACATGTCATCTAAATTTTCACAATTTCCTCATTACATTCCTAGATAATTCATTGAGTGAAGACCTTAATTACTATACTTGTTGCAACAAGTACAATTCTAGAATGTAATCTTTGCATTTCTTATTTATAATGGAACTAGGATGAAGAAAATTTATTACATCTGTTAGATTTATTAAAAATAAACTAATAATATTTGTACTATGATGTAGTTGTGAGAGACCCTTCATGATGTCTTTCCAACCAAATAGTGAATCCGGATAGGATTCCAACTATAAATACCTAGTTTTAACAAAAGCGCAAGTAAGGGTAAATTCAAGATGCCACCACTTCTTATAAATGGGATACTAGTTTTTGAGCTTTTCAAATTCCTGTTATCTTGATTTCCCATTATTACTTGTATTTGGAGAAGGATATAAAAAACTTATACTGCATAAGATGTAAGCATAAGAAACATCAATACAACTTGATAAAATTGTATGCTATTTTAAGTAACACATTGTCTTATAGACATGAGTATATTCATGTGAACATATATAATATCTATTTGACATGGTGTATGGAAGGTCCCATATATAGATTCATCCTTGGGGGGTGTCAAGCTTGGCACAAATGGTCATATAGACCTGTTTGACTGGGTCACTATACAACTTACAAAACTTAATGATCAACACGATGTTGTAGAATTTTTGAAACCAATGTCCCTTTCTCTACAGGTATGACATATTGTACTAGTTGTCCATAATTTTCTGTACTATTTTTTTTTGGAAAATTTCATTGAAAATGTTATGGATATTAGGACAATTCATACGATTTATGATATTATCTATAATTTTTAAATTAGAACATATACGTTGAAGAATAATAACTACTGATTTGTGTTGAAGGTGTCCAAAATGATGTCGAAACAGGTATTAGTGTAAAAAATGAGGTAGAAACATGTATTAGTGTAAAAACTGAGGTAGAAACAGGTATGATTAGTGATTGATTCTATACCCTATGCAATAATAATGATGTAGAAACAATATACAAGTGTTTACATATACTAATACTATTGGTATATTACTAGGGATTAGCTTTACCTATTCAATTACAGTGGTTTATGTAGTACTTTTTACTGTAATCATTATACTAGAATCATACTTATTGTTTCAATACTATTAATGATTAAGTTGTACATAATATAGAAACACGCAGACTCTTAGTTCACATGGTTATGATTGGATTGATTACCTTTGGAAAATTTCATTGAAAATGTTATGGATATTAGGACAATTCATACTATTTATGATATTATCTATAATTGTTAAATTATAACACATACTTTGAAGAATAATAACTAGTTATTTGTGTTTAAGGTGTCCAAAATTATGTAGAAACATGTATAAGTGTCCAAAATGAGGTAGAAATAGGTATTATTAGTGATACTATACCCTCTGCAATAACAGTGATGTAGAAACATGATACCAGTGTTTACATATCCTAATACTATGGGTATATTACTACGTGTTAGCTTTACCCATTCAATTATAGTGGTTTATCTAGTACTTTTTATTGTAATCATTAGACTAGAATCATAATTATAATTTCAATACTATTAATGATTAAGCTGCACATAATATAGAAACACATAGGATCTTTGTTCACATGTTTATGATTGGAGTGCTTACCTTTTATGACCGATGTTTCCCTAATTAGTAAGGTTTTAGAATACTAATTATATGTAAACCATACTTATAGCAGTCATTAGAATATGCCAATTCAATTGGAATAGCTGATCTTGTAGTCCCATTGGTTATCATGAGTTAAATGATAGAGTTTAAACTAGATATGATTATCCATAGTGAATACCCTATGTTAAACACCACTTATGAAGCTCACTAGTATTAGTGTCTATGACTCTGAATCAGGGAAACCATGTATGTTTAAATTGGAATCAATGTAGTATGTTTCCATAATGCTTTACTACTTATACATGCTTATAACAAAATTAGATTGATGAACTAGTATTTTACTTTTTAAATATCGACAGTTGTCGGATATCTGACACACAATGCCACCGTATCCGATGCATATGCGACACTACCGACTGTAAATCTTGTCGGTTATTCTCTCTTACACTGTTGGATATATGACATAAATCCCCATATTTCCGACAGTGATACCCTACCTTCGACGCCAAATGTCGTTGGATATCATTTCTTCTTCACAGGGTTAAGGGTCACATATCTGACGGACAAGTGTTTCATATCTGACGAGGTTGTCATCGGATATCATTCCTTTTAAATATGATTTTGCATCGAATAGCCATCCATTATTTCATAGAATATCTGACAAATACATGAATGGAAAATCCGACATTTATTTATCGCATATTCAACATTGATATTAAGATATATATATGGTCATAAATTTGACCATTTATTGTCGAAAATGCGACGAGATCAATTTTTTGTCGAAGATCTAACAAAAATAAACCGACGTTTCTATCAATTGAGGCCTTTCATATGGTCGACAGATAGATTCTGAAAATCAAAACTATATGCCATCAGATTTTGGGTTAAGATTTTGTTATTTTAAAGGGAAGAGATGAAGTTTATAGTTTCTCAGCTTCAATATGTTGCGTCCATATTTGATTGGTTTGTATAAGTGTGATGGAAGAGAAATCAACAAGGAAAACCCCAAAGCACGGAGAATTTTATAGAAGGTGAGAGATGTTGAACGGTCACACACATATAGAATAACCATGGTGCATGGAACTCAAATATTTCATTCTATTAGAAGATCAGACAAATCAAACCTTGAAATATGGACAAGAAATAAGGCTTGATTTTGTGGTTCTTGTAGCATTGGTGAATTGGATGAGTATGAGTTTGTAGATTTGGTTGATACTTGGGACTGAGTCATGCTTGGTGGTGATATGCATGTATGGAATGAAACAATCTATTTAGAAGAGTATGAAATGTTAATTTCTATAGATTACGATTAAATATTAGATTTTCTACAAGAAAGTATAATAATATGTTACATTGAGGAATTCAATATAATTTTAATTAGCTATATCCTTGTGAATTTTGAGTTTTATTATGTACACTCTTATTTTTTTCACAAAACCCATGTGTACATTTTGTTCAATTTTGTAGGTC
This sequence comes from Pseudotsuga menziesii, assembly GCA_001517045.1. Lineage (NCBI taxonomy): Eukaryota > Viridiplantae > Streptophyta > Pinopsida > Pinales > Pinaceae > Pseudotsuga > Pseudotsuga menziesii. Next base: position 201,449 of record LPNX010358471.1, on the reverse strand, counting down.
ACATATACATAGCGGTTTCCCCAAAAACAATGAATGGAATTTTGACTTTTGGTTGGCATGTTGCTTAGAAGGAAAGAAAAATCTTCTTGAACCTGTCATAGATGATGAGTATAATGACTTTCTGATCAGTTCAATGGTTGTTAAAGGTGAATAATTGACTCTACAATCGCAACAAAACAAGAATAATGGTTATTTGTATTAGTATTATAAACCAGGAAATGTTGTATACCACTATACCAACTTAATAGTCGGTGTAAACATCAATTTATGTACACTTTCCCCAAAACAAAGTCACAGGTATGATATTTCCTACCTCATTCGAAGCATGATAAAGTGATGGATACTATAGGCGGTAAGATGATCTATACGACCTTCATGAGTGTGTGATGTAAGGAAACTATTGTTATGACCAAGCGAGTGTTTAAAATCCATGTCTTATAGTTTCATCAAGTGATTATCTATTTTATTAAGAAAGTTTTTAACATTTACTCTTTTGTATTCACAGTGCAGGGAACTATTAAATTTGTATTGCACAACATCACAACAAATTTTTTGAGTCATGTGCATATATAATCCTAGATATAGATTCCATAGAGCATGCTTCACTTAGAGTTTACCAACGAGAAAGATAGGAAAATAGGACAAATGTGAAGCAAATATTAAGTAGAACACAAGAGTAAAACACGCAAGTGGATTGATATTCCATTGTGTTTATTGAGTAAAAACATAATACAACATATAGGCATTATTACATGAAATACCTTGGGAAAATACCATGGGCTACCAAATACCATGGGTCCAACAAACCATATGAGTAGCTCACAATAATGTTGGCTGATCTCGACTAATTCCCCCAATTTATGACATTGTTCCAAGTGTAACTCTAAGTAGTGGCCATAATGAGGTGAAATGAACCTAGATGGACCATGAAGTGGTTAGGCTAGTCAACAAGTGTGAAAGGAACCATCATGAGGGAACTAGAGTTGGTTTAATGGTTTGATTTTGGGCAATTAATGAGCAAATTCACCAAATCCTCAAGAAGGTGCACCCACTCTCCTTAAAAAAGGGAAATGCAATAACTACCCCATAAATGAAGCATAGAGGGGCACATTGACTCCATAGAATACGGAAATGAGTGGGTAAGTGGACAAACAAGATTTATGGCATAAAAACTAGTTTAAGTGGGTCAAATGTGGACAAACTCTTGGTCCAAGACACTGGACTACGAACTAGAACCATTTTCACATGGAATAACTTACACTAAACACCTGGAACCTTATTATCAACCAAGGTCTATATGGGAATTATGTTGCAACAATAATGGTTGGATTTCTTATTATCACCATCACCAATCCCATAGTCACCATCACAATTCAGGCTTCAATTTTACCTCAACATTGTGACCATCAACGTTCCCATTTTGCTGTACTAAACAAAGTCACAGTTTTCCATCATCCTTGTTTGTGCCAGAAATTGTCCTCAAACTATTAAAGAACAAGCCAACACAATCTCAATAAACACAGTTAAGTAAAATAGGTTTTTCTAGGGTTTTGGTTGTAAAGTTTGTAGACAAGAGGACATAAACTTCATGAAACCAAAGCAAACACTAAATCATGAGCATTTGAAGGACTGAGATGCATAATATATAAAACATAAACCAAACACAATAATCACAATACTGAGTTCCACCCACAGTTAACAAGCATTTCATGCATAAAAACCTTAAACAGGAAATGAGTATACTAACTGAGTGATTAACACAAAGCAGAAATGAAATCAGTCAATATTCTAAAAAGGGCTTATAGTTGCATATATTTCATAATTCAGTCATAAAAAACACATAAGTGTTTTTACACTTAGGTCATAAACCACATCCTGATAGCCTCCCCTTGCAACAAAAATCAAACCCTTGGTCCTTTCCCAGACTTACATTTATCATGTTCCTTCAAAAATAGTTACATAACTGAACCAAAACTACTTTTAGGTCATCTATCGAACTATTCAATATAAACTATCATTATACAAAAATGAAATAACTTTTTCAAACTAACTAATAACTGTTGTTCTTAAAGTACTTTTACAAGTCTTTTGCTGCCTCTGCTAAAAGAGAAATTCCCTCTAAAGCCTGGGCTTTGCTTCTGGCCTTCTAGTGATCTGCTTCCAAATCTGCAACTCTTTTTGTCAGCTCCTCATTTTGCTGTGTCAACTCTTGAATATTTTGTTTTAATTCTGTAAACAGGCTCTCTGTATGTCTTTCTCTTTTAAGAGCCTATTTAGAAACTGAAATCAATTCCTAATTGTGACTATTTACTTCTTCCAAGTCTTCTCTAAGTCTTCTATTTACAGTCACTAATCCTTCATTGCTTTCATGTAGGTACTCAATTTGATGCTTCTATTGCTTGATACTCCTCTGCAAATTTTCATTTTCAAAATCAATGCATTTTCCTTCTAACACTGGTTGCATTCCTTCAGGTATCCAAGGGATTTTTAGCTTCCTAAAAATTTCTTCATCTTCTTCCATATGCTCTGTTAAGGTCATTGGAATTTCTGAATACTCTTCAGATTCAATACTACACTTAACTGATTTCTCAGCCACCTCTCCTTTCTCTATACAAGAGCTCTTCAAATCATTTTGATGTTGTTCTAGAATCATCTTCTCTTGAACCTCCATGAATATTTCTGAGATCTTGGTATCAGTGAAAACTGATTTATCTTCTGAAACTATTTTTTTTTACCCTTCATAACCTTTTTGTTTTCATCTTCACTGTCTTCTAATTTATCCTGAGATGATGAATCTTCAATTACTGTAATATTCTTTTCAGCCAGTTTAGGGTTTAACAGCTTCTTCATATTTAACCTAAGTTTGTTCTTTGGCCTTGTCTTGGGCCTCCAAACTGCTCCAACCTCTTCTAACATTTTCAAAACTTTCCCTTGATGTGTAATTCAAGCTAGTTCAACAACTTTCATTTTCTTCCTTCGTGACACTGTCTCTTCTTCAGAATGGGTATGTATCTCCTGTTTAGAATGAACCCTAGCTTTATCAGTGGTATGAACCCTATCTTCATTAGATGAAGATCTTTCCTCTTCTTCAGAGAGTACTGTAATAGGGACTTGTTCCTGTTTCTTCACATATTCATTTACAATTTGGTTTAGTTATTGAGCAGAAGCATCTTCTACAGGCTCAACTTCCTTCACCTCTGACTTTGAAACTTTGTTTTCTGCAACATTAGTTTGCTATTCAATTTCAATGTTTTCATCTTCTTGATTCAAATATTTTCCTAGTTCACCACCTTCTTCATGCTTGAATGTGAATTTCTTTTTAAGTTTCTTGATCAAATTCCAACCTTTATCTAACTGTCTCTTCTGAGACTGCTCTTCCTTCTCTTTTTGGAAACCAGATGAAAATAGGAAATATTCCCATGTCTTCTCTCTTTTCTGAAGTACAGTGCTTATGACTAGTTTTAAAAGCCCATGATGAAATACTGATTGTTTGGTGTGATCCTGATGTTCTTTCACCCTACCAGACATCTTCTATAAGCTTTTCAAGAAGAAGAATGGGAGATTCATTTTGGATTCATGACTGAGATGTTGAAGGAATCTAAAATGATACTTAAAAACAAAAGCAAATCTCCCTTCAAGAGTGATATAGCTTTGTAGGATTTTGATAGGCTCTATCCATTTTAGTTTAAATTTTTGAATAGGTACTCCCTTTCCCCAATCTGATACTACATCTGGAAGTAGATACCTCTGAGCATCAAAAGTGAAAGGCACTTTTTTAAGCCAGTATTCACCCTCATCTAAAATCCCTGTAGCTTTTGGTAACAATTCCCTGGTCAGTTTAAACTTCAAAGTATCAAAAGACACCATATCCTTATCCAAACATTGAGCGAATTTATAAGAGACTTCTGAGTGATAACTTTCAATCCTTTCAAAAAACACTAACAACCCTCCCTCTAAAAACACTTTTGCATAATCTGGAAAAGTTTGAACCCAACTCATGTTTGAAGGTTCTTCTTTATTAGTCTTAGCACTTCTTTTCATTTTGAACAATTGTCAAATAGCTTCTGTCAATAAAACAAACTCTGAATCTCTTCAGGTCTTGACAATCTGATAGACAATGCTATATTGGGAAACCTAAAACCCTAAACTAAACTCTTTCGCTTAAACTGATAAATGATTTAATTCCATTGACAAAGAATTCGTCATTTAGTATGAATTAGGTTTATAAACTAATAATCTTCAATCAATTTTGTCATTGGTCCTCTACTTAGAAAAAACCCAAATTCGTGAACTTTGGTAACGATTCGCAGCCTACCTATCAAAGTGATGAATCCAGGTGCTGGAATGATGTTTTCTTGACTGTCAGGTGTACAATTGCATTCCTCAATCTTCTCTGACCACTTCGATAGCTCCAAACGACCTCTCCTCAAAGCCCTAGTTTTGCACCTTGTTTCAAAATTTGATTACACACTGCTGATTCTTCACCATGAACTTCATCTGCTCTGCATGCACTTCAGGGGATACGATATTCAAGGCACATTTGTCTCATTATGTTTAACCATCATTATTCCATCACTCTGCAACAGACCACCGCAACTCGCACTCATGATGATTTGCTTGATGTATTCACACCTGTCACAATGATCATTCTAGAGGAAACACGTATCAAATCCATCAACATAGTATGAATGACATCTCATGTGTGAGAATTTTAAAAAATATGATCCAAAAATGATGATTTTTGAACTGCACAACTTTCTTATAGCGCATGTGTGCAATTTTTCCAGGCTTGCCCTACAAGAAAGTCCGCTTTAATGATTTCAAAAATATAACTCATGATAATGGTTTAACCTTGGTTAAAGAACCTTAATCAAGATTTTATGCTATTTTTTAAGACCTTTTAATGCATATAATCATTCTATAATCCCTCTAACTATGAATTCTAATAAATCAAAATTTGGAAAATAAAACTAAGAAATCATATAAACATGAAAATTAAAGGAAAAGATTCAAACTCTCCTAAGAAACAAAATTTTCTAGGAGAAATGAATAAAACCAAGTTTCAAAACATAAAAAAAGGTATTAAAAAATGGAAAAAAAAACAGGCTCTAACATCTGGCTCCTGCTACGGGATGAAGTCCTCCCTGTGAGGCTTCAAGAACCTGTAGATGTTAGATTTTAAAAATTAAGCTAGCATATCATTAAGATCTTTAACTGAGAGAACAACAAGCACATCAATCAAACACAAGAGACAATGAACACAGTGTTTTTCCTCGGGGAAACCATAAATGGAGAAAACCCCGCAACTTCCTTAGATATAGAATCAGAACCAAAGCGAAACCCAAAAATAGTAAGATGATCTCCCGACAGCAGTAACATCTTTCTTCCTTTCCCCGGTGTCTTTCTTTCCTTCAGCTATGCGCTACAACTGAGTGTGAGTGAGTGTGTGATAAATATAGAGGCTAGCTCTCTATTTATAATAATTCCTAACTTGACTAAACCCAACTAGGGCCGAATTCACTAGGTGAGTATAATAACCCTAATGCCCCAAAAATGCGGGGACTTTAACCCTTAGACAATAGGAGAGTTAACCACCTTGGCTTGACATGACTTGATTACATTATAGAAACTTCCCAATAGGAACATCGAGGCATGAAATGACTCAAGTACATTACAAATACATCCCAAAATAAACATTGGGTTACAATACATAAGAAATACAAGTGAATACATTCCAAAGTTACAATTACATCAACACTCCCTCTTCAGCACAAGTCTTCTTCTTTGTATCATCTGGATCATCATCGAGTCTTCATCATCTTAACCTTCAATTCATCTCTATATTCAAGTCATCTTCATCTTCAATTCATCTTCACCTAGATTTGGATCGTCACTGGATCTGGATCATCCCTCGATGTAGATCATCTCTGGATCTGGATCATCCCTCGATATGGATCATCTCTATTGGATCATCAACACTGAATCTTCATGGGTTCTATCTCATGATTCTTCTCGTCACAGGAATTTCTACAGAGCCAGCCCTTTTTCATGCTGGTTATAGTCCTACCCTCCGTGCGGGTCTTTTCCAACACTTGTATCTGACCCTAAGTCAAAATGGCCCACCCAACACTTATATCTGATCATGTAGGAACTAATCCTATAATCATATCATAAAGGAAACGCCCATCACTCACATCTGACCATGTGGGAACACCTCCCACAACCCTGTCAGAAAGGCCCAGCACTCACATCTATCAACCAATGATCGCAAAGGCCCAGCACTTACACTTGGCCATGCAAGGAACCAATCCTCCATGCCAAAAGGCTCTACACTTACATCTGACAACCAATGTCAAAAAGGGTCAGCACTTATATTCGACCATGCAAGGAACCAATCCTTCATGCTGAAAGGGCTCTGCACTTACATATGACAACCAATGTCATAAGGGTGTGCACTCACATATGATCATGTAGGAACTAATCCTACATTCCTATCATAATGGCCCCCAGTCCTAGACTGAGCTACCTGGTAACTGACCAAGCACCTCCATTCCCAGAATGTCATTCAGCACTTACTTCTGATCATGTAGGAACCAATCCTACAGTCACATCAGAATGGCTTAGCACTCACATCTGACATGGAAGGAACCAATCCTCTCACCATGACAGAATGTCTCAGCCCTTACATCTGACCATGGAAGGAACATTAGAGGAAATTTAAACTCAAAATGGGCCTTTTAACTTTAACTCAAATTCCATGTCATCATGTGTTAGCCAATGAAATTGCTTTAAATTTGAAATACCGTATAGGTCTTAAACACCTTTTTAATATAAATTTGGGGATATGTATCATAAAAAATACTACTTTTTTTGTTTGTATTTTCAACATATCTCCCTGTATTTTTACTCAAATTTCAATCAGGAGAGCTCATTGGATGTGGAATTAAATTCTGCATCCAACGAGTACCCACTCTGCATACTTTTGATGGACCCCGACTCAAAAAACAAGAAATACCTTAAAAAAACGTGATGATGACAACGAGTACCCACTCTGCATACTTTTGACGGACCCCGACTCAAAAAACAAGAAATAACTGAAAGACCGTGATGATGACATCATCATCACGTTTTTTTAAGGTATTTCTTGTTTTTGGGATAGTAGGATCCGTCAAAAGTATGCCGAGTGGGTACTCGTTGGATGAGGAATTTAATTCCACATCCAATGAGCTCTCCCGATCAAAATTTGAGTAAAAACACGGGGAGATATGTCGAAAATACAAACAAAAAATAGTTTTTTTCTTTTTTTCCTCCAAAATTAATAAATATTATTTTATTATTTTAACTATTAATTTATTAATTTTTTTAGGAGGCCCATTTTGAGGTGAAATTTCCTCTAATTCCAATCCTCTCACCATGTCAGAATGGCTATGGGTCTCATCGTTTTCCTTTGGAGGAAACCTCGATCTGGAGAACACCAAGCTTCTCCCTAAAGTACTCAAACTTCACCCTAGCCAATGGCTTCGTCAACACATCAGCTATCTGTTCCTCTGTCACAACATATTGGAGTTTTACTGCTCCCCTCTGTACCATATCCCTGATATAGTAATACTTGATCTCGATATGCTTCGACTTGTCATGGAACACTGGATTCTCTGACAACTTCATGCAACTCTGGTTGTCACAATGTATACAAGTAGCATCCATCTGGAGATCAAATAAATCAGACAGTAGCTTTCACAGCCATACTGCCTCACAACTAGCTGAACAGGATGTGACATACTTTGCTTCAGCTGTACTTAGTGCCACACAGGATTGCTTCCTGCTAAACCAAGAGATCACGCCTGATCCCATACTAAAGCAACAACCTAAAGTGCTCTTCCTATCGATGGCAATGCCTTCCCAATATGAATCAACATAACCCTCTAGGTTAATCTTTTGATTCTCCTCGTACTTGAGCCCATAATCAATTGTACCCCTCAGGTACCTCAGAATATGCTTTGCAGCAATCAAGTGAATATGTCTCGGATCTGTCAAGAACTGGCTCAAGGTGTTCACAGCAAAGCAAATGTCTGGTATCATGTTCATCAAGTACATCAAGGACGCAATCATTTGACGATACATCGTAGCATCAACCACTTCTAATGAATCATCACTCAATAGCTTCAGGTTCAATGCCATAGATCTGGTCATGGCCTTGTAGTCCATCATCCCAAACCTCTTCAGGATCTCTACTGTATACTTCCCTTGTTCGAGGGAGATTCCATCCGCATTCTGCCACACCTCCATGCCTAGGAAATAATGCATCATTCCCAAGTCCTTCATTTCGAACTCAGCAGCAAGCTTTCTCTTTGTATCAGCAATCAACCCATCCATACCTGTTACAAATAAATCATCTACATATAGTAGGAACATCACTGGGTTGCCATCTTCAACCTTGTAGTAAAGGTTGGAATATGCTTTACTCTTGGTAAAGCCCAAACTAGATAGAAAGCTGTCAATTTTTTCGTACCATGTCCTGGGTGCATGTTTCAAATCATACAGGGCTTTCTTCAATCTGCACACATGAGACTCCCTGTCATGTGTCTCAAAACCAAGTGGTTGTTCTACATACACTTCCTCTTCCACTACACCATTCAAGAAATCAGTCTTGACATCCATTTGGTGTATCTTCCATTTCATCACTACAGCCAAAGCAAGTACCGATCTGATGGAAGTGTATCTGGCTACAGCTGCAAAGGTTTCTTCATAATATATTCCTTCTTTCTGGGAGAAACCACGAGCCACGAATCTTGTCTTGTATTTCTCTATGCTACCATCTACAACATGCTTGATCTTGTAGATCTATTTGGAAGTTACAACCGACTTCCCTTCTAGTCTTGGGACAACATCCCAAACATCATTCTTCATGATCGATTGATACTCTTTGATCATAGTATCCTTCCATTCTTTCCGTTCTGCCGCTTCTTCATAATTGGAAGGTTTTTTATTGATAAGATCACATAGTAAATCTACATACCCGAAGCAGTATCTGGTTCTCTTTCTTTCTCTATGATTCTCTTTTGGAACCCCATATCTTTCTGCATCTTGGATAATTTCTCGTACCCAATTAGGTTTCCTCTTGTGAGGATTCTTCTCTTGAGGTGGATCTACAGGTCTTTGTGGTTCTTCAAATTCTCAATCTTCTACTTGAATTTCTTTGTTCATGGTTGTATCATGAATCCTTGGTGTTTTTGCTTCTTCAGTATCTTCAGTAGGTCTCTTTCTGGATTTGTTGTAAGCTGTGTCTTCATCAAATGTTACATCCCTGCTGATGTTGATCTTCTTGTATCCTGGGAAGTATATTCTGTAAGACTTCAAGCTTTCAGAGTATCCCACAAATATACCCTTCTTTCTTGAAGGATCTAGTTTTGTTCTCTTATCTTTTGGAATGTGTATGTACACTAGATAGCCGAATATTTTGAGATGGTTGACTTCTAGTTTCTTTCCAGAGAATACTTCTTCAGAAGTCTTGTTCTTGAGTACTCTGTGTGGAGTACGGTTATGTACATACACTGTTGTTCTAGTAGCTTCTTCCCATAGATGCATAGGAAGATCTTGATCATGAAGCATTGCTTTTGCAGCTTCCATGATAGTTCTATTCTTCCTTTCTGCAACCCCATTCTATTGTGGATTATAAGGAGAGGACAAATCCCTCTTAATCCCTAATTCTTTGCATAATAAGTCTTTAAATTCATTTGATGTGAATTCTCTGCCATTATCTAATTTAAAGGTATTGATCTTATTTTTTGTGTGGTTCTCGATCAAGGATTTGAATTCCTTGAACTTGCTGAAAACTTCATCGTTGTTCTTCATGAAGTAAAGCCATGTCTTCCTAGAAAAGTAATCAATAAAAGAAACATAGTATACATACCCTCTTAGTGAACTTGATGACATTGGTCCACATACATCAGAGTGGATGATTTCCAACATTCCTTTCGCCTTGCTCTGGCTACTTGGAAATGTCTTCTTTGTATTCTTTCCTTTCGCACATCCTTTGCAAGCCCCTTCACGTTTTGCTTGGATTTCTGGAAGACCTTCAACAGCTTTGCTTGCAAGTGGTAGTGCTCTATAGTGTACATGTGCAAGCCTTCTGTGCCAAAGTTCATTTGGATCTACTGTGTCATGGACCATAGCTTGTTCTGGATGGCCCTTCAGTTTGTATAAACCTCCTTCTTGTTCTCCAATTACTATTGCATCATCAATAGTCTTTCCTCTTGACTACATGAGGAATTGGACATCTACAAATGCAACCCTCATGCATTTTGCATCCAATGCTGATATGGATAGAAGATTCTTCTTCAGTCCTGGTAAAAACAAGACATCCTTCATTTTCATAGACTTTCCGGAGTCTAGCTTGCAGGAGGATTCACCACTACCTTTTATGGGATATTGGTAGTCATCCCCAAGCTTCACCTTATGGGGTGAATTATGTTCGGATAGCTTCTCAAAGGATTCCTTGAAACCTGATGTTTATGCCATAAATTGTTCCCAGACTACAAGAGAACAAGCCAACACAATCTCAATAATCACAATAAAGTAAAATAGGGTTTTTAGGGTTTTCAAGGTTTTTGGTTGGGTAGTTTGAAGACAAGAGGGAAAACATTCATAGAACCAAAGTAAACACTAAATAATGAGCATTTGAATGACTAATATGTATAACACATAAACCATAATCCAACAGAAAACAAAATACTGAATTTCACCCATAGTTAGCAAGAATTCCAAGCATAAAAACATTAAAGAAGAAATGAATATACCAGTTGAGTAATTAACACAAATTATAAATGAAATCAGTCAATAATATGAAGGGCATATAGTGCATATATTTCATAGTTCAGTCTTAAAAAAACACATAAGAGTTTTTACTTAGCTCATAAACAAAGCCTGATAGCCTCCCCTTGTCAGCAAAAAATTGAACCATTTGTCTTCTTTTAGACTTACATTTATCTTATCTTTCAAAATTAGTTGAATAACTGAACCCTAACTGTTTTTAGACTATCCTTCGAATAGTTCACTCTAAATTATCCTTATACAAAAATAAAATAACTTTCCAAACTTAACTAATAACTGAATTTCTTGACTAACTTTTCAAATCTTTAGCTGCTTCAACAAGTAAAGCAGTTCCCTCCAAGGCTTGAGATTTCCTTCTTGCCTTCAATTGATCTATCTCCATGTCTACAATCCTCCTTGCTAGCTCCTCATTATGCTGTTGCAGCTCCTGGATGGTTTGCTTTAACTCTGTGAACTGATTTTCTGTTTGCCTTTTCCTTTTAAGTGCTTCTCTTGAAACTATAATCAACTCCTGGTAATGACTGTTAACTTCCTCCAAATATTCTCTAAGTCTCATGTTTGCAATAACTAACCCATCATTAGATTCATGCATATATTCAATTTGATACTTATATTGCTTAATGCTTCTTTGTAGGTTTTCTTTTTCAAAATCAATACATTTGTCTCTTGCTATTGTTTGCATCCCTTTTGGTGTCCATGGGATTTTTAGTCTTTTATAGATTTCTTCATCTTCATTCATAAGTTCTGTGGAGGTCACTGGAAACTTTGGATGTTCTTCATTTTCAGCATTGCAGTGAACTTCTTCTTCAACCATCTCCTTCTTCTCTAAACATGAACTTTTTACCTCACTTTGTTGTTGTTCTTGAAACATTTGATTTCGAATCTCCAGAAATATATCAGAGATATTGATATCAGCCATGACAGATTTTCCTTTTGATTCTATTGGTTTTTTACCTTTATTTCCATCTTCACTATCATGCAATTTCTCTTCAGATGATGAATCCTCTATCAGTGTAACCTTTTCTTTAGACAATTTGGGATTCAGTAGCTTTTTCATGTTTAATCTAAGTTTGTTCTTCAGCCTTGTTTTAGGTCTCCAAACTGCTGCAATCTCTCCCAACATCTTTAGAGCCTTTCCTTGATGATTTATCGAGGAAAATTCAACAACCTTCATTTTTTCCTTCTTGACACTGTTTCCTCATCACAATGAGTGTGAACTTCTTGCTCAGCACAAACCCTAGCTTCATTAGTAACAAGAATTCTAGCCTCGTCAAATAGGTATTTTTCATCCTCCTCTGATAGTACTGTAATAGGGATTTTCTTTTGCTCCTCAATATCTTCTTTTACATTTTGAATTGATTCTACAAGTAAAACATCTACAACAAGCTCAGCTTATTTAATTTATGCTGTAAAATCTTATTATCCTCATCATTAACTCGCTGCTCAAATTCAAAGTTTTTATTTTCCTGTTTTGAAGCTTCTTCTGGTTTATCATTTTCTTCACCCTTGACTGTTACCTTTTTTCTAAGCTTCTTAATCAGAGTTTGACCTTTATCTACTTGTCTTCTCTGAGATTGTTCCTCCTTATCAGTCTTGAAACCTGACCAAAAAATGAAGTGCTCCCAAGTCTTCTCCCTTTTCTGCAATACCATACTTATGATGAGCTTAATGAGTCCATGGTGAAAAACATATTGCTTTGTATGATCATGGTGCTCTCTCACCCTACATGACATATTCTGTAAACTTTTCAAAAAGAAGAAAGGTAGGTTCATTTTAGACTCATTACTGAGATGCTGGAGGAACCTAAAGTGATATTTGAAAACAAAGGCAAATCTACCCTCACAGGTGACATAGCTCTGCAAGACTTTAATAGGATCAATCCACTCAGGTTTAAAGTTTTGAATTGGAACACCTTTTCCCCAATCTGCAACTACACCAAGAAGCAAGTGTCTTTGAGCATTAAAGGTGAAAGGAACCTTTTTGAACCAGAACTCTCCCTCATCTAAAATCCCTGTTGCTTCAGCTATTAACTCCCTGGTTAATTTGAAATTCAAGGTGTCAAAAGACACTATATCCTTGTCTATATATTGAGCAAATTTGTAAGACACCTATGCATGATAACCTTCAATATTTTCAAAGAAAATTAACCATCCTGCATCTGAAAACAACTGTGCACAATATGGAAAATTCTTCACCCAGCTTAAGTTTGAGAGTTCTGCCCTATTGGTTTTTCCACTCTTTTTCAATTTGAACTTATGGTTAAACAACCTCTATCAATGCACCACAATTTGATTGTCTTCAAACCGTAACAAACTGACATAGGATACAGTACAGGGACATCCAAAAAGGATTTGCTCTGAATTCTTCTGTTTAAATGATGAATACTTTAAATGCATTGATTAATAATTCATCATTTAACATGGATTAGGTCTAAAATTAGTATTCTGCCTTCAAATCTGTCATTAGTCATTTTTTTAGAAAAACCCCAAATTTAAAAACCCTGGTAATGGCACGTGGACTACCTCTTAAAATGACCAATTCGAATGCTGGAATATGGTTATTTCAATTGTCAGGTGTCGAATTGCATGCTCCACCTTTCTTTGACCGCATAGACCACTCCATCCAACCGCTCCTGCAAGCCCTAATTCTCACTCAGTTTCAAAATCCCGATTATCAAGCACTGATTTCTCGCCACGATCTTCACTTACTCTTCGTGCATTTCAAATAAAAACATCATTCCATACACCTTTGTTCCATTATACTCTGTTATCATTATTATATCTGCTTCTGCAAATGACTGCCACGATTTCACCCTCATGATAATATTCCACCTGCCTTAGTGATTAAACTACAGAAGACACGTATCAAAACCATCACACAGTGTGACTGACACCTCAGGTGTGAGAATCCCAAAGAAATTTGACCAAAAAATAATTATTTTAGCTCGCGCGATTTTCTTGTAGCGCCTCTATGCATCTGTTTTTGTCTTGTGCTACAAGAAAGTCCAAGTTAATGATTTTCAAAATTTTAAGCTAATGATAAGAGTTTGAACTTGGTTTAGGAATCCCAATTTGACTTTTATGCTATTTTTAGACTTTTTGAATCCATATATTCCTTATATAAGTCCCTCGATTATAAAATCAAACAAAACTTGTAAAAACAAGCGAAGAAATAAAAAATCATGAAACTTAAAGGGTAAAATTAATATTGTCCATATCAACAAAATTTTGTAGAAACAAAAAGTAAACAAGATTCAAAATATGAAATAAAAGTATCAAAAAACAATGGAAAACAAAAACATGACCTAACACCTTGTTAGTTTTTCAACATTAAGCTAGCATTATTAGGATCTTTAACTAAGAGAATAACAAGTACATCAATCAAACACAAGAGACAATGAACACAGTGTTTTTCCTTGGGGAAACCATAAATGGAGAAAACCCCGCAACTTCCTTAGAGATAGAATCAGCACCAAAACAATAAAATCCCAAAACAGTAAGTGATCTCCCGACAGTAGTAACCTTCTTCTTATCTAGCCCTAGTGTCTTCTCCTTCCTCAACTATGCGCTACACTTGAGTGTGTATGAGTTGTGTGCTAAATAGAGATTCCAACTCTCTATTTATACTAATACCGGCATGACTAAAACCCTACTAGGGACGACCTCTACTAGGAGAGTCTAATAACCCTAGTGCCCCGAAACTGCGGGGACTTTAACCCTTAGACAATCGAAGGGTTACCCACAATGAATTGACATGAATTGTTTACATTATTGATCCTCCCGATCGGAACATCAGGGCATGACAACATGACTCAATTACATTATAGTTACATCTCGAAATAAACATCGGGTTACAATACATAAGATACATAAATTAATACATTCTGAAGTTACAAATACATCGTCACTCCCTCTTAACTAGGAAGGTATTCTTTCGACACAATTTTCAGTACTGGTCTTCTTCTCTGTATCAGCTGGATCATCTCAACATCTGCATCTGCAATTCTTCTTAGTCTTCAAGTCATCTTTATCTTTGGATCTGAATCATCACTCGATCTGGATCATCATGGGACATCATCACTAGATCTGGATCATCACTGGATTTGGGTCATCACTGGACATCATCATTGGATCTAGATCATCACTACTGGATCATCATTACTAGATCTAGATCATTGCTCGATCTGGATCATCACGGGTGCTATCTCATGATTCTTCTCGTCACAGAAATTTCTACAGAGCCAACCCTTTTTCATGTTGGTTGTAGGCCTAGCCTCCATGTAGGTCTTCTTCAGCACTTATATATGACCTACTCATTAGAAAGGCCCACCCAACACTTACATCTAACCTACTCGTAAAAAATGCATGCCCAACACTCACATCTGATCATGTAGGAACCGATCCTATAATCATATCAGAAAGGCCTAGCAATCACATTCACCAGCATGATAGGACATACCTACTATCATTTGTGAAAAGGCTCAGCACTTACAACCACCAGCATGATAGGACACACCTACTATCATCTATGGAAAGGCATAGCACTCACATCCACCAGCATGGTAGGACACACCTACTACCATCTGTGGAAAGGCATAGCACTTACAATCACCAGCATGGTAGGACACACCTACTACCATTTGTGAAAAGGCACAACACTTACAATCACTAGCATGGTAGGACACACCTACTACCATCTGTGAAAAGGCACAGCACTTACAATCACCAACATGGTAGGACACACCTGCTACCATCTGTGAAAAGGCACATCACTCACATCTATCAGCATGATAGGACACACCTATTATCATCTGTGGAAAGGCTCAGCACTCACATACACCAGCATGATAGGACACACCTACTATCATTTGTGGAAAGGCTCTGCACTTACATCCATCCAGACAGGAACACATCCTACCACAATGATGGAAGGGCTTGCACTCATATCTGATCATGTGGGAACACATCCTGGAAATCATATCAGAATGTCCCCCAGTCCTCGACTAAGCTACATGGTAACTGAATAGGTGCCTCCATTCTCCTAGAGAATGGCAGTTGCCCTTACATCTGACCTACTCGTCGGAATGGCCAACACTCACATATGACATGGGAGGAACTTAATCCTTTAGCCATGACAGAATGGTTCAACCCTTACATCTGATCAAGTGGGAACACATCCCTCTATCACATTAGAATGGATTCTTAGTCCTCGACTGAGTTTTCCTGGTAACTGACCAGGTGCCTCCATTCCCAGAATGGCAGTTTCCCTTACATCTGTCCTATTCAACAGAATCGCCAACACTCATATATGACTTGGAAGGAACCAATCCTCTCACCATGACATAATGGCTCAGCCATTACATCTGACCATGGAAGTAACCAATCCTCTCACCATGTCAGAATGGCTATGGGTCTCATCACTTTCCCTTAGAGGAGACCTTGATCTGGAGAACACCAAGCTTCTCCCTAAAGTACTCAAACTTTAGCCTAGCCAATGGCTTCATCAATACATCATCTATATGTTCCTCCGTCGCAACATACTAGAGCTTCATTGCTCCCCTCTGCACCATATCCCAGATATAGTGATACTTGATCTCGATATGCTTCGACTTGTCATGGAGCACTGGATTCTCTGACAACTTCATGCAACTCTGGTTGTCACAATGTATATAAGTAGCATTCATCTAGAGATCAAATAAATCAGACAGTAGCTTTCGCAGCCATACTACCTCACAACTAGCTGAACAAGCTGCGACATACTTTGCTTCAGCTATACTCAGTTCCACACAAGATTGCTTCCTGCTAAGCCAAGAGATCACACCTGATCCCATACTGAAGCAACACCCTGAAGTGCTCTTCCTATCGATGGCACTACCTGCCCAATCTGAATCAACATAACCCTCCAGGTTAATCTTCTGATTCGCATCGTACTTGAGCCCATAATCAATTGTACCCTTCAGGTACCTCAGAATATGCTTTGCAGCAATCAAGTGAACATGTCTTGGATCTGTCAGGAACTGGCTCAAGGTGTTCATAACAAAGAAAATATCTGGTCTTGTGTTCGTCAGGTACATCAAGGACCCAATCATCTGACGATGCATGATAGCATCAACTGACTCTAATGAAGCATTGTTCAAGAGCTCAGGTTCGATGCCATAGGTGTGGCCATATCCTTACAGTCCATCATCCCAAACCTCTTGAGGATCTCTACTACATAGTTCCCTTGTCCAAGGAAGATTCCATCTGTACTCTGCCACACCTCCATACCTAGAAAGTAATGCATCATCTGTAAGTCCTTCATTTCAAACTCAACAGCAAGCTTTCTCTTTGTATCAGCAATCAACCCATCCGTACCTGTCACAAATAGATCATCTACATATAGTAGGAGCATCACTGGGTTGCCATCTTCAACCTTGTAGTAGAGGTTGGAATCTACTTTACTCTTGGTAAAGCCCAAACTAGATAGAAAGCTATCAATTCTACCATACCAAGTCCTGGGTGCCTGTTTCAAACCGTACAGGGATTTCTTCAATCTGCACACATGAGACTCCCTGTCATGAGTCTCAAAACCGAGTGGATGTTCTACATACACTTCCTCTTCCACTACACCATTCAACAAAGCAGTCTTTACATCCATCTGGTGTATCTTCCATTTCATCACTGCAGCCAAAGCAAGTACCAATATGATGGAAGTGTATCTTGCTACAGGAGCAAAATTTTCTTCATAATCTATTCCTTCTTTCTAAGAGAAACGTAGAGTCACAAATCTCGCCTTATATTTTTCAATGCTACCATCTGTAGTATGTTTGATCTTGTAGATCCATTTGGAAGTTACAATTGACTTCCCTTCTCATCTTGGGACAACATCCCAAACATCATTCTTCATGATCGATTGATACTCTTCGATCATAACATCCTTACATTCTTTTCGTTCTGCTGCTTCTTCATAACTAGAAGGTTCTTTATCAATGAAATCACATAGTAAAGCTACATACCCGGAGCAGGATCTGGTTCTCTTTCTTTCTCTGTGATTCTCTTCTAGAGCCCCATATCTCCCTACACCTTGGATGAGTTCTCATACCCAAGCAGGTTTTCGCTTATGAGGATTCTTCTCCAGAGGTGGATCTACATGTCTTTGTGATTCTTCAAAATCTCAATCTTCTTCTTGAGTTTCTTCATTCATGGTTGTATCATGAATTCTGGGTGCTTCTGCTTCTTCAGGTTCTCCAACAGGTCTCTTTTTGGATTTGTTGTAAGCTATGTATTCATCAAATGTGACATCCCTGCTGATGTCAATCTTCTTGTATCCTGGGAAATATATTCTGTAAGCCTTCGAGCTTTCAGAGTATCCCACAAATATACCCTTCTTTCCTGAAGGATCTAATTTTGTTCTCTTCTCTTTCAGAATGTGTATGTACATAGGACAGTTGAATATTCTGAGATGGCTGACTTCTAGTTTCTTACCGGAGAAGACTTTTTTAGGAGTCTTGTTCTCGAGTACTCTATGTGGATTACGGTTCTGCACATACACCGCTGTTTTGGCAGCTTCATCCCAAAGATGCATAGGAAGGTCTTGATCATGAAGCATAGCTCTTGTAGCTTCCATGATAGTTTTGTTCTTCCATTCCACAATCCCATTCTGTTGTGGATTATAAGGAGTGGACAACTCCCTTTTAATCCCTGATTCTTTTCATATCTCTTTGAATTCATTTGAATTGAATTCTCCGCCATTGTCTGATCGAAGAGTTTTGATCTTCTTTTCAGTGTGGTTCTCGATCAAGGCTTTGAATTCCTTGAATTTTCTGAATACTTCGTCTTTGTTCTTCATGAAGTAAACCCATGTATTCCTAGAAAAATCATCAATAAAAGAAACATAATATGCATACCTGCTTAGTGAGCTTGATGACATAGGACCGCATACATCAGAGTGGATGATTTCTAGGATTACTTTGTCTTTGCTTTCATTTCTAGGAAATGTCTTCTTTGTATTCTTTCCTTTCTCACATCCTTTACAGATCCCATCATGTTTTGCTTGGAATTCTGGAAGACCTTCAACAAATTTGCTTGCAATAGGTAGTGCTTTGTAATGCACATGTGCAATCCTTCTATGCCAAAGTTCACTTAGCTCTACTTTGTCATGGACCAAGGCTTGTTCTGGATGGCCCTTCAATTTGTACAAACCTCCTTCTTGTTCTCCAATCACCACCGCATCATCGACAGTCTTTCCTCTTGGCCACATGATGACTTGACCATCTATGAATACAACCCTCATTCCTTTTGCATCCAATGTTGATATGGAGAGAAGGTTCTTCTTGAGTCTTGGCACAAACAATACTTCCTTCATTGTTAAAGACTTTCCAGAGTCTAGTTTATAGGAAGATTCCCCACTACCTTTTATTGGATATTGGTAGTCATCTCCTAGCTTCACCTTGTGACGTGATTCATGTTCTGACAATCTCACAAAGGATTCCTTGAATCTAGTCATATGTTTGGAAGCCCCACTGTCTATAAGCCAATCATCACTTCCATGAGTAATATTTCCCGTAGGAGCGGAAATCAAAACATATTCATCTTCACTGGAAGAACTTTTACTTTCATATTTGGTTCTTTTCTTGGATGGTTCATCATCCTCTACAGCATGAGCATGATGTCTTCTTTTGTTTCGCTTATTTTTATGAGAGTGAACCTTGTTCTTAGGACAATATTTTGCAAAGTGTCCTCTTTCATCACATGTATAACATCTTATTTTAGATAGGTCCCTTCTAATGTTCTCTCTATGATGAGGATCCTTACCTTTGGAGTAATCACGGGGACTTCACTTAGTGAAAATATCACATAGCACGTGCGATCGTGGGATATTAAAGAATACCCTTAATTTTGAGAGATATTGACCCAAAATATTTTTGTTGAAACCCCCTCCCAATACTTAAAACCTCCTCCCCACCCCTTTTTATACCTCAATCCTTATAAACCACCCTACCCAACCCCACCTTAAACCCCTCACCTCCCAATACCTTCAATATATTGGTTCGATTTTTTATCATTTTAAAACCCACAATATGAACTAACGTGATAGGATATTGGCCAACAAATGAAGCCCCTGTGGGAGTAATGAGGTCTTCTTCTGCCTTTCTTGGAGTGAACTGTGAGAGCTTGGTCTTCACTTCCCATATTATCTTCTCAAGCTGCTATCCGAGCTTCTTCTTGAGAGAATTCTTCCCACAATTTGTTGAATTTGACTAACTTATTTCTAGCATAGATTCCTTGGATGAATGAATCCCATGACCTAGGAAGGGCATTCAGTGTTGTCATCATAATTTATGCATTCTCCACTTCTTAATCTACAGCTTCTAATTGTTCCTTGACTTGAGAAACCATTGTGAAGTAAGACTGGATGGTCTTTGCTTTTTTGAATCTTCAGTTGATTTCTTAGAGTCATCTTCTGGTTTATGTTCTTCCCTTCAAACAATTTGGTTAGGGCATCAAACATAGCTTTAGGTGCCTTGAGAGAGGACACTTGTGGGATAAGGTGATCCTTGATAGAATCAACAATGATCCTCTTTTCCATAACCATATTTTTCTTGTGTAAGGCCTTTGCCTCATCTCCCTCTGGAACTGGAACCTCCTCATGGATGTAGGAGTCTAACTCATTTTCTTCCAGGACCAGGGAGATCCTATACTTCCAAGATCGGAAGTTATCAGCTCCCTCAAAATTTTCATCAAGCTTGGTATGATGAGACATCTTAAAACTGAGAACCTCAAATGGAAATACAAGAGATTTAGATCTTACTAGGTCAAGATGTCAGATTTGGATTTGGAGCTGAAATCCCGCAGTACTGGATCATGAGAAAATTAGGGTTTTGCTTTTCTGGAGTTCTATCCACCCAAATTCCTTGAAATTTATCCCTAAATTTGATTTTGGGGAGGAGATCAATCTAGGCCTGGGCTCACTGAAAAATTCCTCTTCTGTGAAAAGCCCTAATTTTCGGTAGCACTATCGGGTCCAAAACTAAAAAACCTCAGAATTGGATTCTTCTTCGACAGAAAGATGTGCCCTATGGAAGAGAGTTATTCCACCTTAATTTTGCTGAAAATCCATTGAGGAAGATCCAAAAACTAGGAATCCCTAGTTCCCGTAGCTGCATAGTGTCTTCTTCTCAGGTTAGCTCTGATACCATGTTAGTTTTTCAACATTAAGCTAGCATTATTAGGATCTTTAACTGAGACAATAACAAGTACAGAAATCAAACACAAGAGACAATGAACACAGTGTTTTTCCTTGGGGAAACCATAAATGGAGAAAACCCCACAACTTCCTCAGAGATAGAATCAGCACCAAAACAGTAAGTAATCTCCTGACAGCAGTAACCTTCTTCTTATCTAGCCCCAGTGTCTTCTCCTTCCTCAACTATGCACTACACTTGAGTGTGTATGAGTTGTGTGCTAAATAGAGAGTGCAACTCTATATTTATACTAATCCCGGCATGACTAAAACCCTACTAGGGCCAACCTCTACTAGGAGAGTCTAATAACTCTAGTGCCCCGGAACTGCAGAGATTTTAACCCTTAGACAATTGGAGGGTTATCCACAATGACTTGAAATGACTTTTTTACATTATTGATCGTCCCAATCGGAACATCGGGGCATGACAACATGACTCAATTACATTATAGATACATGCCGTAATAAACATCGGGTTACAATACATAAGATACATAGATGAATACATTCTAAAGTTACAAATACATCAAAACACATGTCATGTGCTTGGAATCCCCATTCTAAATAAGCCAATCTTTTCTTCCATGAGTGACAGTTCCCGTGAGAGCGGAAATCAAAACATATTCATCTTCACTTGAAGAGTCTTCACTTTCTTGTTTTACTTTCTTCCTGGGAGGATCATCATCCTCAGCAGTGTGAGCATGATGTCTTCTTTTGGAGTTCTTCTTCTTCTTGGATCCATTCTTATTCATGGGACAATTTCTAGAAAAGTGTCCTATTTAATCGCATGTATAAGATCTGAGTTTGGATGAATCCCTTCTTGCAATGTTATGTTTCTGATGAGAATGCTTACCTTGGTGATGATGATTTTCCCTTATTCCTTTCTTGGAGTGTACTGTGAGAGCTTGATCTTCACTTCCCATCTTTTCTTCTTGAGATGCTATCCGAGCTTCTTCTTGAGAACATTCTTCCCACAGTCTACTAAACTTGACCAACTTATTTCTAACACAGATTCCTTGGATGAAAGAATCCCATGACCTAGGGAGGCCATTCAATGTTGTCATCACAATTTATGCATTCTCCACTTCTTCAACTATTGCTTCTAGTTGATCTAGGAGACCCTTGTGAAGTATGACTAGATGGTATCCTTATTTTGGATCTTTACAATCTTCAACCGGTTCATTAGAGTCATCTTTCGATTGATGTTCTTCCCTTCAAACAGTTTGGTTAGGGCATTAAACATGGCTTTAGGTGTCTTGAGGGAGGACACGTGTGGAATGAGGTGATCCTTGATAGAATATTCAATTATGCTCTTTGCCATAACCAACTTCTTCTTATGAAAGGCCTTGGCCTCATCTCCCTCTGGAACTAGAACCTCCTCATGGATGTAGGAGTCCAACTCATTTTCTTCCAGGACCAGGGAGATCCTATACTTCCAAGCTCGAAAGTTATTAGCTCCCTCAATATTTTCATCAAGCTTGGTATGATGAGACATCTTAAATGAAAACCTCAAATGGAAATACAAAATATTTAGATCTTACCAGGTCAAGATGTCAGATCTGGATTTGGAGCTGAAATCCTGCAGTGCTGGTTTAGGAGCAGATTAGGGTTTTGATTTTCCAGAGTTCTATCTAACCAAATGATTTGAATTTTATCCTTAACTTTTATTTTGGGGAGGAGATCAATACAGGCCTGGGCTCATTGAAAAATTCCACTTCTATGAAAATCCCTAATTTTCGGTAGTAGTGTCGGGTCCAAAACTGAAAAACCTCAGAATTGGATTATGTTTTGACAAAAAGATGCACCCTACGGAGGAGAGTTATTCCACCCTAATTTTTTTGAAAATATGTGGAGAGATATCCACAAAATAGGAATCCCTAGTTCTCGCAGCTGCACAGTGTCTTCTTCTCAGGCTAGCTCTGATACCATGTTAGATTTTAAACATTAAGCTAGCATATCATTAAGATCTTTAACTGAGAGAAAAACAAGCAAAGCAATCAAACACAAGAGACAATGAACACAGTGTTTTTCCTCGGGGAAACCATAAATGGAGAAAACCACGCAACTTCCTCAGAGACAGAATCAACACCAAAGTGAAACCTAAAAACAGTAAGATGATCTCCCGATAGCAGTAACCTCTTTCTTCCTTGCCCCGTTGTGTTTGTTTTCCTCAGTAACTGAGTGTGAGTGAGTGTGTGATAAATATAGAGGCTAACTATTTATTTATACTAATTCCCAACTTGACTAAACCCAACTAGGGCTGACTTCACTAGGTGAGTCTAATAACCCTAGTGCCCCGGAACTGCGGGGACTTTAACCCTTAGACAATAGGAGAGTTAACCACCTTGACTTGACATGAATTGTTTACATTATAGAAAATTCCTAATAGGAACATCGGGGCATGAAATGACTCAAGTACATTACAAATACATCCCTGAATAAACATCGGGTTACAATACATAAGAAATAGAAGTGAATACATTCCGAAGTTACAATTACATCAACAGTAGACCAATGCATTCTGTGTTGTTGCCTGCTAGTTTGCAAAATTTCCATTGGGTGATGAAGTCTTTATTCTGTTATTCACACTAGTATATACAATGAAATTCCAGTATCTATCTCAAAAACTGTAAAAATTCTTGAGGAATCGTCCATTAACTGGATTAGACAATTCCTCACCATCCAAAGTCTGTAGCACAAAAGTATTGTTTTCTAGAATCTTCGATAATATGAAAGGACCAAACCAAAGGTTATCAAACTTGCCATGATTTCCTTTCTGCTCCTTCCTAGCATCACATCTCAAAATCATATCTCCCACTGAAAAATTATTCTCTTTGATCTTTCTGTCAAATCTTTCTTTGATCTTTGACCTGTACAGCTGAGCCTTTTCTTCCACTGTTTCCTATTTCTGCTGTAACTCTATCAGTGCATAAATTATTATTTGCATATCACTAGGTTCTTTCTGATAATATTGAAAAAATTTCATCACTAGGATACCCAATTGGACAAGAAAAATTGCGTCAGTACCATATACTAATTGGAAAGGAGAAGTTCCAATTGCTTTTTTAACTGTTATTATGTCTGCCCCTAATGCATATTTTAACATTGGATCCCATGATTATTTATTCTGCTTCAATAACTTCATGATACTTTGAATAATATTCTTATTAGATGACTCAGCTAACCCATTTCCCTGAGGATAATAAGGTGTTGAGTGTTTCAACATAATTCCATTCTTTTCACAAAATGCCCCCATATCCTTAGAGTTAAAATCTTTAGCATTATCAGTCAATAATTTCTGAGGACATCCAAATCTACTAAGAATATTTTCTTCAACAAAATCTATGATTACCTTGTGTGTTGCATTTCTTGTGGGAATAGCTTCTCCCCATTTAGTAAAGAAATCTATAGCAGTCAAAATCCACTTATGCTTCCCTGAAGAAGATGGATTTATCTTTCCTATGAAGTCCAAACCCCATTGCTGAAAAGGGGCATTCACTGCAATTGATTTTTAATGGTATTGACAAGAACTTTTGCTTACCGGCAATATTTTGACAAGGGATACATGCTCTTACCTGCTGATATACATCCAAGAATAAGGAAGGCCAATAGTATATAGCTCTTAGAATTTTATAAGCTGTTGCCTTCCAATACTTATGTCCCCCACAAGCCCCTTCATGTGATTCAGATATTACTTCTCCAATTTATGGTTTATCCAAACATCTAAGTAAAATACCTCCTGGATCTTTCCAAAACAGCTGTTGTTCTATCAAACAATATTTAGAAGTTTTCAACTTTAATGACCTAGCAGCTTTCTTGTCTAGATGTTCTAGACATTGTAAATACAAAAGAAAATGTACGATATCTGCATACCATGTGGATTCTGTATAGTGGTCCATAATATTTTCTTTCTCCTGCTCTATTTGAAATTCTTCCTATGTCAGTTGTTCTTCCATGAGATGTAGACCTAAAGCTTGGCAATTTGAATCAACTAACAATTTAGCCAAACCTTGTCCCTTTACTAGCATTGGAACCGGCAAAGTTGGAGTTTAGCTCTTTGAGCGTGTAGTGGGAGGCTCAGTTAGATGTAGTTATGCTTAACTGCAAGAAGCAGAGTGGGTCGCTAGTGATTATATGCCTACATTTGAAGAGTACTTCAACAATGCGGAGGTTAGTTTTGGTTATCGCGTAGCGACACTGCAACCGATCCTGACCTTGGATATATTGCTTCCATATCACATCCTCCGGGAAATTGATTTTCCATCAAGGTTCAATGAATTGTCTTGCTCCATGCTACGACTCATAGGTGACACAAGGACTTACAAGGTAACCACATCTATTTCTCGGACCATTAATCATTATGAGGCAAAATAATTATTGTTGTCACAGGTTTATTACTTACCGTTGCGGTTGAATCTTAGCATCTTGAAATCTAATGGTAAAAAATGAGTTAGCATTTCGAAATTTAATGGAAAGCAATGAACCTACTGCTAATGATTCCTTTGTAGCAGGCTGGTTAATTTTGGTTATTTGGTTCTGTATTACATTAAATACAAACTAGCATAACCATTTACTTTATATTAAATAAATGTACTATGTCTATATTTTCTTTTATGTTATATTAAATACAATTAACAGAGTAAGTTAACAAAGTAAGTTAATGAGTAACTAAGTAGTAATTCCATTTTTTAAAGATAGTTTACTTACAAGTTAAGTTATGATATAAAAATTTAAATAAACTATAAACTAGCAACAACCACATTAATTTTATTAAGGCTTTAGAGATACATTTTATATTACTTTAAACCATGTTAATGATAAGTACTACTATGAAAGAGATGGAAGCTATTTGTTGAAAGTAAATCAATCTTGTTAATCTGCTCTTCAAAGTCCAACTCCAAAATATAAGAAATATTACACCTATCTACCTAGAAATGTACATTACATTACAGTGTTTTATACTATTTTGGTTTTAATTGTGTCATGTGCTCTCTGATGAATGGTATTGTCATGGTGAATGCAGTTTTAATTGTGTCCTGTGCTCTGATGAATGCTATTGTCATGGTGAATGCAGGTGGAAATGGCCCGTTATAATATGAAAATTGAAATAAACTATAAAATAAACTATAAAACTTGATCAAATAAACTATTAAAAATAAGTACATTACATTACAGTGCCTTTTTACTATTTTGGTTTTAATTGTGTCCTGTGCTCTAATGAATGGTATTGTCATGGTGAATGCAGGTGGAAATGGCCTGTTATGACATGAAAATTGTAATAAACTATAAATCTTGATAAATTAAACTATACAAAATGTACATTACAGTGCTTCTATACTGTTTTGGTTTTAATTGTGTCCTGTGCTCTGATGAATGGTATTGTCATGGTTAATGCAGGTGGAAATGGCCTATGGAGAGGAGGCTTTGGCTATAAGTTGTTATTTAAAAGACAATCCTGAATACACAGAGGAGGATTCTCTCAATCATATAAACAATATGCTAGATGATATAATCAAAGAATTAAACTAGGAATTCCTGAGATCTGACAGCAATGTTCCAATTTCTTCCAAGAAACATGCTTTTGAGATAACTAGAGCTATTCACCACCTCTACAAATATCGAGATGGCTATAGCGTTGCTGACAAGGAAACTAAGCATTTTGTCATGAGAACCATGTTTGAACCTGTGCTCATGTAACCACACTGCATCGTTATGCAAGCTAATAACAAAAGGATGTAATCAATGGTCGTTGTTTATACAACCGATAGGACTACATTTCGAAGAGTTTGTCAAAAAAATATTGACATTACTGATTATTCACATCATAATATTAAACTAAAAACAATGATTAAATTAACAAAATCCTTCTTATAGGATTGTAGATGTATGCCGCAATCAAAATATTGTTTAGATCTACTCAGTAAAAATACCTCAGTGAAAATGTCTGAATTAAGAAAGGGCCAATGGGATGAATATTCTCACATATAATCAAGCTTGTTCATGTCAAATTTGTTGAGAAACGTCACTATTGAATATAGTATTATCATTTCTAAAACTTGTAGATAAAAACTATGTAGTTTTAGGAGTTGAATCTCTTTCATGTGATTTATGTTGAAAAACTTTACTCTTGAATATAGTGTTGAATATAGTATTATCATTTCTAAAAGTTGTGGATAAAAAGTACTTAGTTTCAATAGTTAGGAAAACACACACACACACACCTAACACCTCTCTCTCTCACTCCTAACACCTAACACATCTCTCTCTCTCTCTCAGTCCACAACTCATTGTTATAGCAGATTTCACCACTCTAGGTGAATCACACTATGTATGGCCTTCCCCTGTCCCGCTGCAGACTCCTTAGACCGTATGGACCACTTTTTGTCCTTTGATGTTTCCTTGATCATCCCTAAAAAAAATAAAAAATGCTATACGCGACTTTTAAACCTATAAGCACGTACATACGCAGGTTTGACCACTAAAACCGCATACATCGGGATGTGTGCATAATCCAAATCCTTTTGGAGTTTTCCTTGACATGGATCCAACTCATTTGACTCCTGGCCTTCCCTATTCCTTGAGATCGCTTGGATTCGACCTTTCATTACCACTTTGAAAATCTATATAAAGAACCCCTTGGTACATTGAAGGGATAAGAGAGAATTGAGAGCAATGAAACTATAGTCCATTGTTGCCAGAACTTATGCTTGAGTCTGCATCCCTTTGTCCCTTGGAGCACTTTTGTGTTCTTCCCAATATTGCTTTTTGCTTGTGAGCTTGCTATCGAGAGATGGAGGATTGAAGTGGTGGAGGCCCAAGTGGGGGATTCAGTTTCTTCGGTTCCTAGACGTGCCGTCAGAGGTTGTATCTTGTTATCTCTGATTTATATTAATAGAAATATCTTTTCCTGTCCAATAATGTGTGTTTGAATGAACATGTTCTCCATTGGATTATGTCAAATTCTTTTACATTATTGATTATATATACTAGAATAGATCTAACACCATGATATATAGAATGCTTGTATTGTTTACTTGTTGTCGAGGAAGTAACAGATCAATTCAAGATGGAGATTGGAAAGCTCAACGGGGATCTACTTCAACCGTCCGGAATAAGGTATGAGGCCTGATCCTTTAGTGTTAGACATTTAATTTCTATTGCATAATGTAAAGGATTGATTTCTAGAGTCAAGCTATATGTTTTGGTACCCCAAGACATAGGAATTTCTCTCCATAACATAATTGGCGACTCCGCTGGGGAGTTCCTAGTAGTTGTCCTTTGGGGGTTGTTTTATCGGCATTCAATGAATTTGAATTGATCTTTCTCTCTTGTTTTTGTGTCGGGTATGGGGGCATGTATGCCTGGTAGAGTCTGATTGGTGTGAATTTTGTCTCAGTCGATCTGTTTGCCTTGATTTTGTGCACCTTTCTTCCTGTACGCGGGTTTTTGATTTACAGTCGCGTATACACGCGGTTTCTTCTGCAATTTCCACGTATACACGCGGTTTTACTGCAAACAGTCGTGTATGCCCTTGATTTTGCCTTTTTGGGGAAGATAATTGGTTGTTGGGTGAATTTTAATATTTGCTGAGTCTCCTTTGGCACTGCCTGAGTCTTTTTTGACCTCTGTTCCTGACCAGAAACATTTTTTTAGGCTAATTTTTTCTTTTTTAAGAGAGTTCTTGTCATGGAATTTTCAATTTTTTGTTTGAGATTATTGCATTAGAGTTCTTTTACCTTATTTATTTTCTTGAGTGCTGTTTGGGTGTGCTTGCAGAGTCTAGGGGTCGTAGAATCATTCTTTTGCTTTTTACATCTCTTTTATTTTGAAAAAATCCAAAAACATTTGCTTATCATCATGCATTGCATTTTGCACTTTGCATTGTACTTGCACTAGATAGATTTGCTTTGGAGTACTAGTTAGGAATTCATATAGGAAATTTGCATTCATCATTTGAAGAAGAATTGTGTATTTCACGTAGTAGCATACCTTGTTTTCATGGACACATTGCATTTGCGTTGATTGTTAGGTGTGCATTTTACTTCTTGTTGCGTCATAACACCACTAGTTGCACGATCATATCCCTTTTTTGAGTAATAAAGCCAACTAAAATCAATGCTAAATAAAATGAATTACAATCTTTTATTTTCTAGGGTGCACCAACAAGCGTATGTTTTAGGATCTTGGAATAGTTCATTGTAAGTCAATTCTCCAAGATCACTAAACAACAACATCTAGGTGTCTGTCCAGGTGAGTGTGTGAAATCCTTGGTATAACCAGTGTTCTTAGGATCCTCCTCTCAAAAGGGAGTTAAGCACGAGGCAGTGTGAGAGATTATTGATTGGGATGACCCGTAGTCATAACTGAGTAGCACCAGAGATATTTCCAGGATTGTATTTGTATTTGGGGGCTCTTTCAAGAGTTTTGGTCTTTGCTACCCTGCCCATAGGGTCAATCCCACCTGCGACTGTCCGCCTAAGCATTTATTATATTGAGGTGACCTTAGTGGCCTTACCTAGGATATCGAGGGGGCACTTCGCAGGGGTTATTCTGCAGGTGTCCCGGCCAGGTTGGGGTCGGACAGCACAGTCGCTTTACGTGTTGAAGCCGAGGGCCACAATAATTGGTTGCGTACCTTTGCTTGTTGTGTATGGGAGTCTCAAGCCTCTCCTAGGATAGACATACTTGCTTCATTCGGGAGCTCACTTATCCAGCCCTTGTTTGCTTGCATTTGGATTTAGATTTTATTAGTGATTGCTCTGTGCACAATAGTTGGCCTAGGGTTTACGTAAATAGAGAGTCTTTGCTATTTTTTGAGTCATTGTGGATTCGAGTGCAGTTCCTCGCCGTTCTCATCGTTTAGAAGGACTTGCGCCTTCTACTTCTCCTCCTCCTTTGGGAGAGAGACCTAGACAGTCTAGACGAACTATGTCACACATTGATTCACACACCATGGGAGACCGTTTAGAGGATATTCCTGAACCACCTCCTCCCATTCATGTAGACGATGGGGAATTTACTCCTACTTATGATCCTTCACCCGACTTAGCTGAGTTAGGTCCTGTGATTTCTGAGATAGGACCCTTGCACGATATACCTACTCACTCTAGGTCTGATTCCCCATTGACACATTACCGATATGGAATGTTGGAGGAAATCAAGACTCATTTTCAACTTGCTAGCACTAGCTACGGTAGTTATGCTATGTCTAGTTTTCCTACACATGATTTGACATTTCATGTCGAATCCGATTTTGAGCCTAGCACTATGCTTGGGGGCACTCTCATTCCTTACCATGCGGAGAGGTTTGGGAGCACTAGTCACATTGCACCTTCCGTCCCAGTGGTGGAAGCTACATCATATCTCCCTCCTAGGTCTAGGGTTAGCGATCCAATTAGGATACCAGATCCGAGACGAGTGACGATAGGCGATAATACATATATTATTACTTAGGTTCCTTCATCCTCGGTCCTTAGTTCTTCAAATGTACATCCTCCACATTATTCACGTGGTCCTTCGAGCTGGTATATGGCTATGAGTCAGGTCTGTACTGTGGTTACTAGGCCGATTGTGTCTCAAGTTCACATACCACCTGCTACGTCGGGAGGTTATGTTCATGCTTCTAGAGGTCATCTTCCTACTTCCAGGGCATATATCCCTACTTCCGGAGCGTATCTTCCTACCTATGGAGTGTCTCATGGGGCATCACATGCGATGACATATGGACCTTATTATGGGACGCAGTATGGACAGGTTTCCTCACCTTATGGAGGCAGGTATCAACAACCTGCTTACTCTCCTAATTACAGCTTTGTAGCTCCTACTAGCCAAGGTCCACCATACTATGGTACTTCCACGCCACCCTATATGGGTCAAACAGGAGGAGGACACTATGGCCAAGGCCATGGTGGTAATCAACCCTATATGAACGAGGGAGCGGTCCATCAACCTCATCATCCTAGGCTCTCTTTCCTTGCGACGCTTAATCTTCTTGACTTATCGAGACTTACAAATGATCGTGTGTCTCATGACCCGGCTTGGCCGGCTATCCCTACCAAGCTTCCTTCGGACATACCTAAGTTCAAATGCAAACCGGAAGAGGATCCAAGCGAACATGTTACTACATTTCACCTTTGGTCCTCTTCGAATTCGTTACATCAGGACTCAATCCGTTTGTGACTATTTCAATGCACCCTCACAGGGCCTGCTGTGAAATGGTATATAGAGTTGCCTAAGGGAGCTTTCACTTTGTTCGACGACCTTGCAATGACTTAAATTAATCACTTCCAGCTACCAGTGCGCTATGACGTCGGTACTGAAATCTTGTCAACATTTTGGCAAGATAAAGGCACACATATTTCTGATCATATTCAAGAGCGGCGTAGACGGAAGAGATTAATTAAAGCTTTTATACCACCGGAATTCCTTCTCGAGTGGTTCCTCAAGTCGTTATTGCCATATATAGCAAATGACGTTTCCACATCCGGAGTGCAGAATGAGGAACAAATGATCTTTAGGGCACAGGAATTGAACTTGATCTATGCTCAGTCCAGTTTGTTGTATGAGATTATTCCCAATGCTCCTCGTTCCAGTTTCGATCCCAAAGTCAAACCTGGACCACATACCGATGGCATTGTGGGTTGTGCAAGTGCGAAACCTGCAGATTCGGTTGCAAAACAAGCTAGTAAATTTTCAATCAACCAATCTGCTTCGGGACAAGCTACGGCTTCGTCTCAACCCACCCAAACAACGAATGTACTTTCTGTGCAATCGTCAGACCAGAAGGGTAACCAGCAGCCCAGACGGAATAGAAAAAAGGGTAAAAATAATAATCGAAAGGGTGGGAATAAGAATGAGAATGCTAACAATAATGACAAGAACGGTAGAAATGCTGGGGGGGACAAGCAAGTGAAACGTAAGGTTAAGTTCCCTTGCAAGCTATGTAAGGAATATCACCTCACTTACTTATGCCCTCGGATTGAAGAAGCTTCGAGATTCTTAGCACAAGGCCCACCTGTGCTAACTAACCCTTTACCGCATAATCAAAATATGAACTCAAAGTCCCATGACCAGTCTAGTGATGATGATCCACGGGAGGGTAGTGGTCGTGGGTGCATTAACATGGTCCGTGCTGCAAAATTTGTGACTCGTGCGAAAGATTATAGTTCGTCACAACCCAGCCCAGGCAAAGAGCCTGATCCACTAGGATCCCCTTTGTGCATTGAGAAACCTATGGATAAACCTGAGGTTGTACCTCACATTCCTAAGGGAGTTATTAAGCATTTGAGGCATAATCCAAATGCTCGAGCTGCCCAGAATTATTCAGTTGTCAAGGATTTGGGCCATACTCCTTGTGCGATGTCTGCATTGGAAGTGCTTCATAGTTGTCCTTCGCAAAGGAAGGCGTTGCTTTCTACCCTTGGTGTGAACGATGATGATTCTTCCTCTATGATCAAATTTGAAACCGCAAGACATTAGCCTCGCTTGCCCTACTATGTGTCTCTTTTGGTGCACGTAGAATGTCTTGGTATGACCGTCAAACGTACTGTGATTAACGAGGGTGCTGCTGCTTCTGTGATGTCTTTGGCCTGTTGGAAGGGTCTCGGTTCTCCTGAGCTGTCTAAGTCAGTGACTATGTTAACTGCTTTCGATGGAAGATATTTTAGGCTGCACGACATCCTTCCTTCCCTTAAAGTCCGTTTGGGGGGGAATACCATTGCGATAGAGGTTGAGGTGGTTGATGCGCCCCTTGACTATAATCTCCTGCTGGGTAGGAACTGGATGTATAGTATGCAAGCCATTGCTTCTTCCTTGTTTTTTGTTGTATGCTTTCCACATAACGGGAAGATTGTAATGATTGATCAGATGACATTCAAGAATCCGTCTGTTACCGCATCCTCGGGAGCTTCAATCCCTATCGTTGAGCACTCTCAGCCGGCAACTGGGAGTGTGGGTGTAGGCATGTATCCATCCCTCATGGGAATCTTTAGTTGTCCTGCACTGATCCTCATGATAGGATCTAGTTTCGATGAGGCTTCGACTTCTACGATATTGGTGTCTTTTCACACGAATCATATGGAATACCCTTGGATTCTTCCTACACCAAGTACTTCGAGTGAGCCTGTCGAGACGAGAGTGCCGCTGCCTGCAAATATGATAGCTTATCAAGCTAACCTCAAGAATGTTACAGAGCCTTTTTCTTCCTCTTCGCGGACGGAGGAGGAAGACCCCTATGTGCTGCCGGCATGGGCAGTATAGTCTTCTCATGCCCATGACTGCTTTGATATGGTTTTCCCTTCAGATGAAGCGATTATTGAGGTTATGTCAGGAGTTGAGCCACCGTGGGAGGAACTTCATCATAGATCTTACTTCCTTCCAGCGCTTGACCATTTGGAGCATGAGGATTATAGGGAGATTCTTAGTCAAAGAGTTGTATTCATATGGTTCCATTAAGCTCTCCTGGTCTGATGGCTGATGGAAACATGGCAAACATATCTTCAACGATTCCTATCAACATCTCTTACAATCCTGGCATAATAGAGAATGTCTATTTTGGGGCGGAATGTTCCCATGCCGAGATTCTGGAATATACCGAGCTATTCAACGAATTTTGCGATATATTTGCTTGGTCTTACGATGAGATGCCAGGTATTGACCCTCGTATTATTGAGCATGGGATTAATACTTACCCCAATGCTAATCCTGTTCAACAACGTTTATGTGCGGTGAACCCTAGGGAAGCACCCACCATTAAGGTAGAGAGAGAAATTGTTAAAAGCCAGTTTCATCTATCCCGTTCCCTTGACGGAGTGGGTTTCAAACCCCATTCCGATGGATAAGAAGCAGGGAGTGATCTATATATGCACTGATTTTCGCGATTTGAATCGTGCCTGTCCTAAGGATAACATCCCCACACCATTTATAGATCATATTTTGGATGAGTGTGTGGGGAGAAAAGTGTTCTCCTTTATGGACGGCTTTTCCGGGTATAATCAGATACAGATTAAACCTAAGGACCAACACAATACTGCATTTATTTGTCCTTGGGGAACGTTCGCATATAGAAAAATTCCTTTCGGCCTTAAAAACATCAAAGCTACATTTCAACGGGCAATGACCTTGATTTTCCACAATCTCAAGTCAATTATCGAGTTATTTTTGGATGATCTCGCTGCTCATTCTCGTATGAGAATGCGTCATCCCTATCACTTGAGATTGGTATTCGAAAGATGTCGGCACTATTCAGTTATATTAAATCCTCATAAGTGCATATTTTGCATGAATTCAGGTCGTTTGTTAGGATTCATCGTGTCGAAAGAGGGTATAAGATTTGACCCTTTGAAGGTTGAGGCAATACTTCAGTTGTCTCCCTCGAAGAATATTCGTCATCTTCAGTGTTTTCAAGGCATGGCAAACTTCTTACAAATATTTGTTGTCAACATTTCCAATTTGACTAGAGGATTTATGCGTCTCTTGAAGAAGGATACTCCCTTTTATTGGGATGAGCGAGCCTAGGAGTCCTTCGATGCACTCAAGCGAGCCCTAGCATCGGCCCCAGTGATTAGTCCCCCGGACTATAGCTGTGATTTCTTATTATATGTGACCATGTATTTAGAGATGATTGGTATGGTCTTGGTTCAAGAGGATGAGGAGCTCCAAGAGCATGTCATATATTATCTGAGCCGAAACCTTATTGACGCAGAGATTCCTTATTCTCATGTCGAGAAGCTTGCTTTAGCTACCGTACATGCGATTCAATGTTTGAGACATTATATTCTCCTTCGCCAGACCTTGGTTGTGGCCCATGTCAATCCATTTCAATTCGTCCTCACCTGAAGGATGATTGGGTGAAAGTATAATAAATGGATTGTCATTCTGCAAGAATTTGATCTCGAGTTTGTTTCAGCAAAATCGAAGAAGTCTTTAGTCTTTGCAGAGCTCATATCGGATTTTTCGAGTGAGACCGAGGAGTTGGTTTGTGAATATATGTTTGTCGATGAACACATCTTCTTAATCTCTACGCTAGACCCATGGTATGTGGATATCATAGTATATCTGCAAACACAGAAGACCCCTACTCACCTCTCGCAAGATGAACGACGACGATTACATCACGTCTCTAAGAAATACCTTATAGTGGACAATACTTTGTACCACCGTGGGGTAGATTCCATTTTACGACGTTGTTTAACTCATGACGAGGCTGAGGTTGTGTTGAATGATTACCATGGAGGGGCGTGTGGTGGTCATTTATCTGGGATTTCTACAGCTCAAAATATTTTGAGAGCAGATTATTTCTGGTTGTCGATCTTTAAGGATTGTGTTGATGTGGTCAAGAGGTGCCACCCTTGCCAGGTGTTCGCACATAATATGCGCTCAAAACCTACCCCGTTACATCCCATTATCACCACCAGTACCTTCACTAAGTGGGGGCTCAATTTTATGGATTGCAACCTAGCTTCGGCTGGGGGGAACCATCACATTATAGTGGTTGTTGATTATTTCCCGAAATGGGCTGAGGCTATGCCTACAATAAAATATGATGGTGAGACAGCTTCTCACTTTGTATTCAACCAAATTATTACTCAGTTCAGGATTCCAAAAGAGCTTGTCACTGACCATGGCTCACACTTTCAGAACCGTATGATGGAAGAGTTGGCATCCAAGTTAGGGTATAAGCAATAGCACTCCTCTTCTTACTACCCCCAAGTGAATGGACAGGTAGAGGCAATGAATAAATCACTCAAATCCATTATCCAACGAACCATCGCACAAAGCAAGAATAATTGGCACATTATGTTATATCCTACTTTGTGGGCATATCGAACCGTGGTTAAGACTGCCA
Source organism: Pseudotsuga menziesii (assembly GCA_001517045.1). Lineage (NCBI taxonomy): Eukaryota > Viridiplantae > Streptophyta > Pinopsida > Pinales > Pinaceae > Pseudotsuga > Pseudotsuga menziesii. Next base: position 165,553 of record LPNX010358471.1, on the reverse strand, counting down.
CTGGTTTTTCTCCATATCATCTTGTGCATGGAGTGGAGTCGATATTGCCAGTTGAATGTGAAATTCCTTCGTTGAAGCTAGCTGTGGAACTCTTACCAGACACTTCACCTTTGGAGGAGTGTTTGGTTCACCTTGAGCAACTCGATGAGCAACGTCAGGATGCCTTGGTGGCTCTAGAGGTTAATAAGCGTCGCGTTAAGGTCCAGTACGATAAGTTTGTCCATCCAAGAGTGTTTAGTGAAGGAGACTTGTTCTTTTTGTGGGATCAACTGAAAGAACCCTTGGGGGTAGTGAAATTCAATCCTATGTGGCGTGGTCCTTACGTTGTTAAGCATGTGTTAGAGAAGGGTGCCTATGAGTTAGTCGATTACGAAGGAACAGCTTTAGTGGAGCCTAGAAATGGGCTCTATCTTAAAAATTACTATGCATAATCTTTAGCCAAGGCTTCTTGTTGTATATTATTGTACAACTTTGCATAGTTAGGTATTTTTCTTATCGTCATCGGGTTTGTGATTAGTTTCCGTTTCTTTTGGCAGATGTCGGGGAATATTCCACCTACATAGGATTTGCAGATGGTGCAAGTCGTCACACTCAACACTTAGCCTCTGCTGCTTGGGTGATTTATACTCCTATGGGTCAAGTACTATCTTCAGGAGGTGTATGTCTATGGCCATCTTCCAACAATGTTGCTGAATATAGCACCGCTATTGAGCTTCTACGGGATTCCATTCTACATTGCGTTCTATCTCTTGAGGTACGTCTTGATTCAGAGTTAGTAGTGTCACAACTCAATGGTTTGGATCATGTTAGAGATTCGACGTTATTGAGAAGGTTCTTACGTGTGAGATTGTTAGAACGACAATTTGACAATATAACATATATACACATTCCAAGAAATAATAATCAAGTTGCTGACTCATATGCTAACTATGTGTTAGATTGGCATTTGTTTCATTCATAATAAAATAATCACAAACACAATTTTTACACATGTAAATAAATAAATCGATCACCATAAAACTTTTTATACATAAAAAAATGTGATAATACATAGTGTCATGATAAAAAATTGGGGCTTTTAAGCCACCATCATATAATACACGGTCGTACAAAATGTATACACTCCCGGGTGTCTAATCCTGTGGAGGAGGAGGAGGGTTTTGATCATGGAACATCACTACGGCTCTAGCTAGCCATCGAAATAAACACACCCATGCGCGTGGTACACCCACCACCTGCCGCTGCATGGCCTCAGGCAAGTCCTTGACTTGCACCATGGGAAATCTATGAGTCAGTCTCACAAAGTTGGTATGAATGCTCTAGAGCATTCGCTCCACATCCACACCCGTGATATCATCTCCTCTTCCCCTCCATCTATGATGAGGGAAGCCCTCTGGCCACCGTGGTCCCACATCTGCACACAAATGGTAGATGTCATTATGTGTTGTCACACAAAAACATGTATTTTTGCTTCCATAAAATCAAGAAAATACAAAAAAATTAAATAACTCAAAAAATTTAAAAAAGAGAGTGAGGGTCGAGATTCGTTACCTATATCGCCATATTCCGATCCTGGTGGAAATGGCATGTCTGGATCCCCCCGAAAATCTATCCCTGCATAGGGGTAGTCATCAATGGCAACTATCTGTCATCGCCACCATGGAAATAAGTCAGTTGGATATGGGTTGGCCACCCTAAACACATCATGTGAAGTCATTATGGGTAACCCTCCTATTGGTCATGGGTTAAAGTCCCCGTAGTTTTGGGGCACTAGGGTTATTAGAATCTCCTATAGAAGTCGGCCCTAGTTGGGTTTAGTCAAGTCAGGAATTAGTATAAATAGAGAGCTAGCCTATCTATTTATCACACACTCAGTTGTAGTGCATAGTTGAGGAAGAAGAAGACACTGGGGCAAGGAAGAAAGAGGTTACTCCTGTCGGGAGATCATATTACTATTTTGGGGTTTTACTTTTGGTGCTGATTCTATCTCTGAGGAAGTTGTGGGGTTTTCTCCATTTATGGTTTCCCCAAGGATAAACAGTGTGTTCATTGTTTCTTTTGTTTTATTGTTGTGCTTGTTATTCTCTCAATTAAATATCCTAATGTATTGCTATCTTGATGTCAAAAATCTAACATGGTATCAAAGCTAACCTGAGAAGAAGACATTGTGCAGCTACGGGAACTAGGGATTCCTACTTTGTGGATCTCTCTCCATATATTTTTAGAAAAATAAGGTTGGAATAACTCTCCTCCATAGGGCACATCTTTCTATCGAAGTAGAATCCAATTCTGAGGTTTTTCCGTTTTGGACGCGACACTGCTGCCAGAAATTAGGGATTTCCACAGAAGTGGAATTTTTTAGTGAGACCAGGTGGGATTGATATCCTCCTCAAAATCAAATTTTAGAGATCAAGATCAAAACATTTGGTTGGACAGAACTCCGGAAAAGCAAAAACCTAAATTTTCTCTTGAACCAGCACTACAGAATTTCAGCTCCAAATCTAGATCCGACATCTTGACCCGGTAAGATATAAATCTTTTGTATTTCCATTTGAGGTTTTTAGTTAAGATGTCTCATCATACCAAGATTGATGAAAAGCTTAAGGGAGCTGATAACTTCCGAGCTTGGAAGTATAGGATCTCCCTGGTCTTGGAAGAAAATGAGTTGGACTCCTATATCAGTGACGAGGTTCCAGTTCCAGAGGGAGATGAGGCTAAGGCCTTACACAAGAAGAAGTTGGTTATGTAAAAGAGGATTATTGTTTATTCAATCAAGGATCATCTCATACCACATGTGTCCTCCCTAAAGACACCTAAAGCTATGTTTTATGCCCTAACCAAATTGTTTGAATGGAAGAACATAAACAAGAAGATGACTTTGAGAAACCAACTGAAGAATGTAAAGATCCAAAATGATGAGACCATCCAGTATTACTTTACAAGGATATCTCAGATCAAGGAATAGCTAGAAGCAGTAGATGAAGAAGTGGAAAATACAGAGATTGTGATGACCACCTTGAATGGTCTCCCTAGATCACGGGATTCTTTCATTCAAGGGATCTGTGCTAGATAGAAGTTAGTCAAGTTCAGTAGACTACGATAAGAATGCTCTCAAGAAGAAGCTCGGATAGCAGCTCGAGAAGAAAAGATGGGAAGTGAAGATCAAGCTCTCATAGCCCACACCAAGAAAACCAAAAGGGACCATCATCACTCCAAAGGTAAGTATTATCACTCTAGAAGAGATTGGGCTATTGTTATATGTTACACATGTGATGAGAAAGGTCACATATCCAAATATTGTCCTAACAAAGGGAACTCAAAGTAGAAGAAGGGAAACAAGAGAATACATCATGCCCATGCTGCAGAGGATGATGAACCTTCCACAAAGAGAATTAGACAAGAAAGTGATTCTTCAAGTGATGAAGAATATGTGTTGATATCCGCTCTCACGGGAACTATTTCACATGGAAGCAATTATTGGCTCGTAGACAGTGGTGCTTCCAAGCACATGATAGGATTCAAAGAATTGTTTCTGAAAATGAGTCACCTCACAAGGTGAAACTTGGGGATGACTACCAGTATCCAATACAAGGTAGTAGTGAATCCTCCTATAATGTAGACTCTAGAAAGTCTATGAATATGAAAAATGTATTGTTTGTACCAGTACTAAAGAAGAGCCTCCTGTCCATATCTGCATTGGATGCAAAAGGAATGAGGGTTGCTTTTGTAGATGGACAAGTTCTTATGTGGCCAAATGGAAAGACTTTTGAGGATGTAGTAGTGATTGGGGAACACGAAGGAGGTCTATAAAAATTGAAGGGACAACCAGAACAAGCTTTGGTTCATGACTCAGTAGAACCAAATGAACTTTGGCATAGAAGGCTTGCACATATGCATTATAGGGCACTACCACTTGCAAGCAAAGTTGTTGAAGGCCTTCTAGAAATTCAAGCAAAACATGATGGGGTCTGCAAAGGATGTGCAAAAGGAAAGAACACAAAGAAGAAATTTCAAAGTAGCGAGAGCAAAGCAAAAGGAATCTTGGAAATCATCCACTCCAATGTATGCGGCCCAATGTCATCAAGTTCACTAAGTGGGTATGTATACTATGTTTCTTTTATTGATGACTTTCCTAGGAAGATATGGATTTACTTCGTGAAGAACAAAGATGAACTATTCAACAAGTTCAAGGAATTCAAAGCCTTGATAAAGAACCACACTGAAAATAAGATCAAGGATTTTCGATCAGATAATGGCAGAGAATTTACTTCAAATGAATTCAAATAGTTATGCAAAGACTCAGGGATTAAGAGGGAGTTGTCCACTCCATATAATCCACAACAGAATGGGATTACATAAAGAAAGAATATAACTATCACGGAAGCTGCAAGAGCAATGCTTCATGATCAAGATCTTCCTATGCATCTATGGGAAGAAGCTTCCAGAACATTGGTGTATGTATAGAACCGTACTCCACACAGAGTACTTGAGAATAAGACACCTGAAGAAGTATTTTCCGACAAGAAACCAGAAGTCAACCATCTCAAAATATTCAGTTGTCCAGTGTACATACACATTCCAAAATAGAAGAGAACAAAATTAGGTCCTTCAGGAAATGAAGGTACGTTTGTGGGATACTCTGAAAGCTTGAAGGCTTAAAGAATATACTTCCTAGGATTCAAGAAGATCAACATCAGTAGGTATGTAACATTTGATGAAGACTCAGCTTACAACAAATCCAAAAAGAGACCTACTGAAGAACCTGAAGAAGCATGAAGCACCCAAAATTCATGATACAACCATGAATGAAGAAACTCAAGAAGAAGATCGAGAATTTGAAGAACCACAAGAACCTGTAGATCCACCTCAAGAGAAGAATCCTCACAAGAGGAAACCTACTTGGCTATGAGAAGCTATCCAAGGTGCTGGAAGATATGGGGCTCTAGAAAAGAATCACAGAAAAAGAAAGAGGACCAGATCCTGCTCCAGATATGTAGCCTTATTATGTGATTTCATCGATAAAGAACCTTCCAATTATGAAGAAGCAGTAGAATGGAAAGAATGGAAGGATGCTATGATTGAAGAGTATCAATTGATCATGAAGAACGATGTTTGGGATGCAGTCCCAAGACTAGAAGGGAAGTCTGTCGTAACTTCCAAATTGATCTACAAGATAAAGCATGATGCAGATGGTAGCATTGAAAAATATAAAGAAAGATTTGTTGCTTATGGTTTCTCCCAGAAAGAAGGAATAGACTATGAAGAAACTTTTGCACCTATAGCCAGATACACTTCCATCAGATCAATATTTGCTCTGGCTATAGTAATGAAAAAGAAGATACACCAGATGGATGTCAAGACGGCTTTCTTGAATCGTGTAGTGGAAGAGGAAGTGTATGTAGAGAATCCACTCGGTTTTGAGACACAAGACAGGGAGTCTCATGTATGTAGATTGAATAAATCCCTGTATGGTTTGAAACAGGCACCCAGGACATGGTACAGTAGAATTGATAGCTTCCTATCCATTTTGGGCTTTACCAAGAGTAAATCAGATTCCAACCTTTACTACAAGGTTGAAGATGGAAACCCAGTGATGCTCCTACTATATGTAAATGATCTGTTTGTAATAGGTGTGGATGGGTTGATTGTGGATACGAAGAGGAAGCTTGCTTCCTAGTTCAAAATGAAGGACTTGGGTATGATCCATTATTTCCTAGGCAGGGAGGTGTGGTAGAATGCAGATGGAATCTTCCTTGGACAAGGGAAGTATGTAGTAGAGATCCTGAAGAGATTTGGGATGATGGACTGACTGCAAGGCCTTGACCACACCTATGGCATCAAACTGAAGCTATTTAGTGATGCTTCATCAGAGTCGGTTGATGCCACGATGTATCATCAAATGATTGGGTCCTTGATGTACCTGACAAAAATGAGACCAAATATTTGCTTTTCTATGAAGACCTTGAGCCAGCTCTTGATAGATCTGAGACATGTTCACTTGATTGCTACAAAGCATATTATGAGGTACCTGAAGGGTACAATTGATTACGGGCTCAAGTTTAATACTGATCAGAGGATTAACCTGGAGGGTTATGTTGATTCAGATTGGGAAAGCAGTGCCATCGATAGGAAGAGCACTTCAAGATGCTGCTTCAGTATGGGATCAGGTGTGATCTCTTGGTTTAGCAGGAAGCAATCCTATGTGGCACTGAGTACAGTTGAAGCAAAATATGTCATAGCCTATTCAGTTAGTTGTGAGGTAGTATGGTTGAGGAAGCTACTGTCTGATTTATTTGATCTCCAGTTGGATGCTACTTGTATATATTGCAACAACCAGATTTGTGTGAATTTGTCGGAGAACCCGGTGTTCCATGAAAAGTCAAAGCATATAGAGATCAAGTATCACTATATTAGGGATATGGTGCAGAGAGGAGCAGTGAAGCTTCAGTATGTTGCGACGGATGAACATATAGCTGATGTGCTAACTAAGACATTGGCTAGGGTGAAGTTTGAGTACTTCAGGGAGAAACTTGGTGTTCTCCATATTGAGATTCCTCCCAAGAGGAAGTGATGTGTTCGTACTAAGCCCTTTTGACACGGTGAGAGGATTGGTTCCTTCCATGGTCATATGTAAGTGCTAGGCCCTTCTGACATGGTGAGAGGATTGGTTCCTTCCATGGTCAGATGTAGGCGTTGTGCCCTTCCGACATGGTGAGAAGATTGGTTCCTTCCATGGTCGGATGTAAGAGCTGTGACATAATGAGAGGATTGGTTGCTTCCATTGTCAGATGTATGTGTGGATTCCACATCCATCATGAAAAATGGATGGCTCTGTGAAGACACATCTAGTATGAAAAAGGACTATCTCTATGTGGATGCGATACCTAGTATGAAAAAGGACTGTCTCTGTGAAGACTCATCTAGTATGAAAAAGGACTATCTCTGTGTGGATGCGACACCCAGTATGAAAAAGGACTAGCAATATGAAGACTCGTCTAGTATGAAAAAGAACTAGCTCTGTGTGGATTCCACATCCAGTATGAAAAAGGACTGGCTCTATGAAGACTCATCTAGTATGAAAAAGGACTGGCTCTGTGAAGACTCATCTAGTATGAAAAAGGACTAGCTCTGAGTGGATGCCACATCTAGTATGAAAAAGGACTAGCTCTATGTGATGATACATCCAGTATAAAAAAGGACTAGGTCTGTAGATGTGCATCCAGTATTAAAAAGGGATGGCTTTGTAGAACTTCCTGTGACAAGAAGAATCAAGAGATAGAATCCGTGATGATTCAGTGATGATGATCCAGTAGTGATGATCCAGATCGAGTGATGATCTAGATCCAGTGATGATGATCCAGATCGATTGATGATCCATATCCGATGATGAACATGACTTGAAGATGAATATGACCTTAAGATGAAGATGACTTGAATATGAAGATGAATTGAAGATGATGAGGACTCGATGATGATCCAGATGATACAGAGAAGAAGACTTGTGCTGAAAATTGTGTTGAAATAATACCTTCCTAGTTAACAGGGAGTGTTGATGTAATTGTAACTTCAAAATGTATTCACTTGTATTTATTATGTATTGTAACCCGATGTTTATTCCAGGATGTATTTGTAATGTACTTGAGTCATGTCATGCCCTGACATTCCTATCGGGAGGTTCTACAATGTAAACAAGTAATGTCAAGTCATTGTGGGTAACCCTCCTATTGGTCAAGGGTTAAAGTCGCCGCAGTTTCGAGGCACTAGAATTATTAGACTCTCCTAGAGAATTCGGCCCTATTTGGGTTTAGTAGAGTCAAGAATTAGTATAAATAGAGAGCTAGCCTCTCTATTTATCACACACTCACTCACACTCAATTGAAGTGCATATCTGAAAAAGAAGAAGACACTAGGGCAAGGAAGAAAGAGGTTACTGCTATTAGGCGATCATCTTACTGTTTTGGGGTTTTACTTTTGGTGCTGATTCTATCTCTGAGGAAGTTGCAGGGTTTTCTCCATTTATGGTTTCCCCAGGGATAAACACCGTGTTTATTGTTTCTTGTGTTTGATTGCTGTGCTTTTTATTCTCTCAGTTAAAGATCCTAATGTATTGCTAGCTTAATGTTAAAAATATAACACCATCAAATTCATAGGACCATTCTTGATACTAGCAAAAAGAACAGATGCAAGGTACATAATAACCGCAGTAGAATATGTAACCAAGCGGGCAGAAGCAGAACCAGTCGACACATGTTCCAGTGAGATAGCTGCAAAATTTATCTATGAAAATTTAATTACTAGATTTGGATGCCCAATAACCCTAATCAGTGACCAATGTTCACACTTTATTAACAAAACCATCAAAGCACTAATAGACCAATTCAAAATTGACTACCAACGTAGTACAACTTATCACCCTCAGTCGAATGGAGCAATAAAAGCATTCAACAAAACATTAACAAGGGGTCTAATAAAAATCTGCAACGCCGACAAAGATGATTGGGATGAAAAGATACCTGCAGTACTATGGGCTTATAGAAAAGCATACAATCATTCAACCGACCAAACACCATTTTGACTAGTCTATGGCCAAGAAGTAGTTGTTCCACTACATTTTCTACATAAAACACCTATCATAGCAGATATTTTACATGTCAATGTCAAAGAAGGTAGGAAGGACTTATTGATGCAATTAAGCAATCTAGAAGAACACCAACTTCTCGCTTTGCAACATCAAGAAATCCAAAAGTAGAAACAGAAGGCTTGGCATGATCGCAATATCAAAAACAAAAATATGTTGGTAGGGGACCTCGCCTTACTATACAACAGTCGAGTAAAAGGAAAACCCAAAAAGTTACACATAGAATGGATGGGACCTTACATTGTCGAAGAGATTTATTCCAATGGATCAGTCCAACTAAGGACATTACAAGGCATAATATTTCAGAAACTTGTTAATGTTTTCGAACTAAAATGGTACAAAAATTAAAACAAGTTAAAAAAAAACATACATATAACGACCATAACTGTCAGACAAAATTATAAAATCTAAAAAAAAATCCAAAATAGAACCAACACCCATAACCCAGGATGACATGAAATTTTGAAAGATATAATAACGACAACAACCGACATCAAACCCATCGACATACTGCCATCAACCATTCACATGATCGACATTGACTGACGACCTTGAAGGTCAAATCACGCCTCCATGACTATGGATAGAAGGAACGCCAAAATCGAATCGCAATAAACACAAACTCCAGAGACCATGTTGGACCATCACTTTTGCCACTAATACATCCATCGATAGAAATGTCACCCTCTCCACCTATAAATATGGGACCAGAAAAGGATCATTTACCGTATTTTGAAGAGATAGAACAATTCAGCAGTAAGAAATTTGAGAGATGAGAACCTAAAAGAAAATTCGACCAAGAGACCGACGAGATGGCCCCCCAATCAAACCAGAGTTGCAGCTACAAAAATAAAGGAACTACAATCAATAGAAACCCCACTCATGAGACGACTAAGAAACATCAAGAACACCAAGGTACAAGAAACCTCATGGGTGAAAACTTGGCCAAAATCAAGGAATGGGCCTATTTCGACAAGAAACAAACACAAGCATCAGAGAAGATAAACCATAGCTCCATTATGAACTACATGAACACACCGTTCATGGAAATTTTTGGAGGAATGAAAGAAACCATGGTAAAATTCATTATCAGCCGATACCACAATGAAAAATTTTACTTTGACAAGCCAGTAGAAATCTTTGTCGAAGTCATATACAAGCTGATTGGTCTCTCAAACCAAGGTGAACCAGTCCCTATTGGTATAAAAGAAGGAATCGTAGAATGACTAACTAGAACACCATCAGGAAAAAATTCAAAAGGGCTAATGATCAAGCACATACAAACCCACACAAATCATAGCCAAAATCATAACAACAGGCCTCACCCCTATAGGGTGAGGGAGTTAGGGGTGAGGGAGTGAGTTGAAGCTAGATATGTTAGAAGCGGTAGACATAATAGCAGAAACATGAAAAGTGTATAGATGGGCTCAGTATGTGGCCGAAATGCTTAAATATATATGTGATAAGTGTCATGAGTCAGCTGGAATTATAAGGTTCCCATCTGTGATACTCTAGAAAGTGATGTACCACTTGTGCCCAGTCGGGGATAAACAATTCCAAGAACCCAAAAAATTCCACATGTGTAGGTTCAATCCATTTGCATAGAATGGAACATTGAAAGAATTAGCAAATGGTAAAGTACTGTTGGAAAACTGGTTCCAAAACTTAAAAATCCAGACAACCAGATGGAGGGTGCCTTAGAACATCCGAAGAAGTCTGTCGAAAACAAATCATATTCAACTCGAGCTAGACCACATAGAAATCTGGTATATGCATGGAGCAAAATCAAAAGCAAGACCTCTCGACTATTACCCAACAATCAAAGAGATTTTCCAAGAGCTAGCTTGACAATCAAATACAAAATGATCAATACCAGCAAAGGCTAAAGAATTAAACCTAACAATTGAAGAACCATTGACTGAACAAGAGAAGGAAGAGGACTATGAACTCCGACTATATATCAGCACCTTCGTGTTGGAAGAGACACCAACAGAGGACACTAACAAACTACAAATAAGAACTTTAACACCACCAACCCAAAGGGGAAGTACACCGACGGAGCAGCAGGTAACCAAACCAGCTGAGAAAAGTATCAGTCCAGTTCACCAACAGGAGGGAGGTGAAGGACTAGAGGAAGACATTGATTCTAACAACCTAGAATACGGTATAACCAAAGACAAAATCAGAAAACTAGCAAGGGAAATAGTAGCCGCAAGAAAAAATGCAACTCAAGCAAAAGGGAAGGGGAAGCATAAGCTTATCCTCTCAGAATCAGAAGATGAATATGAACTAGTCGCTACGGCCGTCGACATCATAGAAGACAATATAGCAAAAAAATTTCTGGTCGAGACACAGTTAAGACACTTCGTCAAGTCAGGAGCAAGTCAAGGTCGACCCAAAAAGGTAAAAATGTGACAAACACTTCAATGACTGAAAACATTGTTGGTTTAGTTTCTACACCTCCACCCCCATCTCCAACCCAGATTACACAGGAATACAATCCATAGATACCCGCCATAAGCCCAGTAGACATTTGTAAGAATGCTATGCCGAAGACACTGAAAGAACGGTTTGACCAGGATGATGATATCCAGGAATACATTGAAAAATTACCTAAACTACTCACCTCTGTCCAGAGGATTACCACCAAATGTCCACTTATTGAAGCTAGTGGATCAAGGCATCTCTTCCCTCAACAAGTTGGAAAAATACCCCAGAAACCAATATCTATGGGAATTATCAGGTCGACATTCTTGAGGAACCCTGAAAAGACATCTTAGGTTGTCACAAGTAGCACTTCATCCTTTATACCTTCCGACATCCCACACCCTCTATTAGCCAATGAGCCAGTAAGAGATGTGGAGGAAGATAATCTTGAAGATATCAACCGGGTGATCGACAACCTATTCTCTGACGACCCAGAGGATTCACCACCAGAAGTTGAGGACCCAACATCGACTGACAATATCTCCACTACACCAATTACACCCGACCATTCACCATCTCCACCACAACTTCCCAATCTAGAACCTCTCACAAACCCTAAACCATCTGTACGAAATCCTCCAGATACATATCCATCTATAGATCCCACCCAACAAAGTCAACTAGAAGTTCCACCAACCATTGAAGATCAGCAACCAGAAAACCAACCATAGGAGAATCCACCAATTGCAGATGCACAGGCACAACAGCAGATAAAACAACATAAACACAAGAGAAAAAGAGACAGAAAGAAAAAGGAACACCAGAAAGAACCACAGTCAACAATGGTCCATATTAGCCAACGTGGATCAACCACTAAAGTCGACACAAAAAAACTAAGAGACAAAGATTTGGGACAACTCTTAGAAACTATGGACACTGAGGCAAAAACAAGAAGCCAGATCAGACGACATGGCCTATGGTTGGGTGGAACGTTACAGTGACGTAGCTGGTTGCGGGACGAGTTCTTACAAGATGAGTATTCTTGACCATTTCGTCTCTGCAATTATATTTATTATTAGTGAATAATGATGAACATGTTGATGCTCGAATGTATGTTTGCTTCTAGTGTATGTTGAGTAATTATGCATCCTTGCATGTTTTATGTTTCAAGCATTTTATTTCAGCATTATATGCATGTTCATCTTCATGGGGCTAGTTGTCTGGAGTTTTTTGATGGTTTGGTAGCATCCTCTTCGCCGGTCAGAGGGTCGGGGATGTTATAGTGTGGTATCAGAGCTCATGTTGCAGCATTGGGCCTCAGAGGGCCATGAAAGATCAGCTAGCAGAGGCAGGTTTCCTTCTTCCCAGCAGAGATACAAAATTATGATAGAATATTTCTTGAAAAATTTGCATAGATAAAAAATTATGATAGAATATTTCTTGAAAAATTTGTCTAAGTGCTTGAACCGTCAGCCCATCGGAAGAGTAAATGGGAAGCTCCTTCGATGTAGTGGAGAGCTAGATGGAAGGTCACTCGACGGAGGAAGAAATTTGTGAATTTCTCTCTAAGTGTTCGTCGGCGAAAGTTAGTGGAAGTTGGAGCCGCAGTTTCGGAAGAGAACAACTGAAGACAACCGAACCGCCGACCCTTTTTAGTTGAAAGAATGCCCAAAATAGGCCATCGGCAATCAACGGAAGTTAGTTGATTGGATCAACGATGAATAGTGGAAAGAAGAGTCGACAAAGTGGTGGAGAGGAAACTTCCATCGGAATCCATCAGTGGAAGACCGCCGAAATGGTGGCGTGATTTAGTGGATGGAGTACCCACATTTTTGGCAGAGATTAGTAGATTGATCGGCAAAATTTAGAGGATGTGAGTGCTGAAATGTTGGCAGAAAAGACAAGATGCTAGTTGGTGAAGCCGCCAACAGTGGAGGCATAAAGAAGGATAAAAAGAAAATATTCTTGAAAAATTTTATAAGTAGTGAAATCATCGGTGATCAACGATGATTAGAGGATTGAATTGCTGATGATTAGCCAATGACGTCGCTGAAACGTCATCGTCATTGGTGAGATTTAGTTCTTTGGGGAGCCGATGTGGCAGAAGACTCAGAAGAAGAAAATTTTCAAAAATTTTCTAAGTCACAAGACCATCAGCGATCAGAAAATTTTAGCTGATTGGATCGCCGATGACTAGAATATGGGATTGCCAAAGACTAGTGAAGTGGATCGGTGATTATTAGTTGAAGGAAGAGACACAGTTTCGGCGAAGATCTTCCAAAGACCACCAAAACATCGGCGAAGCCTAGTTCTTTGAGGAGCCGATGCAAAGAAGGAAATTTCCCAAAATTTCTAAGTGATGGAATCGTCAGCAAAATTTAGGCGATGGAAGCACTGAAACAACAGCTTCGTATGGCTAGGAATCGTGGAAACAATGACGAAAATTAGATGAACGAATCGACAAAAATTAGGTGATGAGTTCATCGAATAGTCATCACCATCGGCGAAAGTTATATTATTAGAGCGTCGATCGGCCGAATTTAATTGATGAAACCGCCGAAACGTCAGCTCACTTAGTTGGAACCATTGGAAAAATTTAGAGGATGGAGCCACCAATGCAGAAATGGACGTCGAAAGAAATTAGTTGTTTTGGTCGCCGATGGACATCGAAAAAATTTAGCTATTTCTGCGTCTGCCGTTGCGACTATCTAGTGGACTATCCTTCCGATGAATAGAGGCCCTGACCATCGATGCCGTAGTGGTTAGTTGTTCCCACAACTGATGATTTATAGTCCACAGAACCCACAGTGGGATTGCTACCCACCGTTGCGGCTGCCATGTGGACTAGCACTCCAACGATTAGAATATTAAACCATCGATGCTCCAATTTCCGACACAATAATGTTTAGAGCTCTGATCTGCCAATGGGTTTGTGGACTATAGACACCACAGTGGTTAGTTGTTCTGGCTGTCAATGTCGCAGTTGTTAATTGCTCTGACCACTGACAAGGTTATGGCCACAGAAACCATAGAGAGTTCGTTGGCCACCATTGCGGCTGCCTAGAGAACTAGCCACCCAATGTATAGTGGATCCGATCGCCGATACGGAGATGCGGTAGTGATTATGGGTCCCGATCATCGATAACCATCTTTGGTAGTGCCGATACAATTCAAAAACCTAGACAACTACGGACTCGACACATTGGAGAAAAATAGACAAGCAGGCTGTCAATGAGCAGCGGAGAAAATTAGTTGTTATGACTGCCGAAATGTCGAAATTTTTGATTGGATGAGACCCGATTTTGGAAAAGGAATTTTGGGGGTTTTTAAGTGGGATTTTTCAGAGATTTTAGTGGTTTTTTTTTCAGTGAAATTCTTAGTAGTCATTCAGCAGCTTCAAGGCTGAAAAGGAAGAAAAATCCTAGGTGGCTGAAGTTAGCAATTCATACCAAAATACAGTTGTGTGTTTTTCCTAAATTTGATGAAAATCATCATTTTAGAAGTGGTGTGGTTTTCACACCCAACGTCAGAATGAAGCATGTGGATAGGCGTTGGAAATCTTATCCAGCAGAAAACCAGGGAGAGTCACTAGAATTTGAATGTGGAGCATAAAGGTACTAGTGGTTTCTTGGAAAGTGTATTGTTGTCAATATGGACAATCCAGGAATTGCATGCCTAGAGGTAGCAAGACCATGAAGTCAAACCAGCTGTTGTGTGGAAGAGGAGTTCCATGCAAGGATGAGGGACTTGAAAAGGGAAAATTCCTTAAACCATGTATTACTAATTATAATTACATTTTATAAGTTTCGTACATGAAATGCATGAGGATATGCCTTGCATGCATAGGATATTACATGTTGGTAAGAGTAGTGAGAATTATACACTTATAATGAACCACTAATGGTAAATATTGCATTGGAGTTGGCATTAGTGGAAAAACCAATGAGAACCTGGACATGGCTGAATATGTTGCGAATGTTGATGAATGTGACCAACAACCCTATGAAGAAAGGGATAAGGCAACAAAACCAGGATCAAAAGTTGGTGAGCAACTTCTGCAATCTCTTGCAAGAGACCAACCAAATTGGTAATGTCAAGGGTGTAAGTAGGATCCATGATGGTAATGGTTTAATTATGAAAATTACATGGAGTGGTAAAAGCAAGAGGTTTCATACCATGTGGGTATTTGAAATTTATACTACATTCATACAGAAATGTATCATGCATGTATATGTTGTTATGAGCTTAGTAGTCCAAAGAATGTAAGTATTGATGGTCTTGATTATAGTAATGCATCCTATATGAAGTAGTCATGGTTAGGCCATGCATGGTATGTTTGAATGCATAGTATTCTTGAATCAATGCAAGGTAGCATTGAGTGGATATGCATTAAAATATTTCATAGATCTTGTGGTTATGCATTGAATAGATGCATATGAAAAGTATGAGTAAATGTTGTAGATATGCATACATAAGTATGGGTGAAAATGTTGCGATGCATTGCATGAATGCATCGAGATAGTGCATGTGTCATTATGAATAACTAATGGCTAAAATGATGAATTGATGATAATTCTGGAACCATTTCAAGAGATGTTATGGATGCAATATAGTAAGTGCATGAAGAGGGTAGTCATGATCAATTGGTTGTTGGAAATGCTCTATGGAAGGGCAAGATTTCAGGTAGATTGTTGGGGCATGGAAAAATGGGTAAGACCATGACGAAGACTGGAATATACCATGTGAAAGAACCAAACCTTATGAGAAGAGTCTCATGGTTGTGAAAATAGTTTGTATGCTGAATGAATTGTCAATTTAAATTTGTAAATTTCAGATTTGAGAAATTACTGACAACTACGAATCACTATTGGCTTGCATAGAATTGTGTCAAGAGGACGCATTGTAAGTGGGTGTTCATGTTATGTTACTAAGCATAAAATCATAATGGGAATAGTGGTGCTGCTTACAAGAGACCCACAAATGAGGATCACCTCATTGCCAAGCAAATAAATTTCTGTAGTAAACAGAATTGCAAATTCCTATTTAATTTAATTACTAATGTCATTGCTTGGTTATGGAACAATCAAATTTGGATTATATTAGTAGATAAGGATTGTATTTGACTGTTTGGATACTTGATGAATTTTCCAGGGGTACACATTGTAGGAAGACCATGTGTGATGGCCTGAAGGAGCCAAACTTTATGGGGAGGTTCTCCCCTATCTTGGAAATGGGGTTCGGCTGAAACTCCATTGGACATTTTGGAAAATGTCTCATCTACACTACATGTTTGGTAAGCAACATGAGTGAGATGGTATAGATTATGTTGGTAAGACATATGTGGATATAAAATGTAAAAAGGAGTTGGGATCGCAAACCGAGGGACTGTCAACTTAGAGAAGGGAGCCCCCATTTCTCCTTAATGAAGGAATACTACCTCAGCAAATGGATAAGTGTTCTGTGACCCTAGCTAAGAATATGCATGTCAAATTGTTAAATTCAATATGTAGAGCATGTTTTGATTTCATTTCCATTATTGCAGATTGCTTGAGTATGAATAGGGCCTACATGGCACACATCGGAAAGGGGTGCACACTTTCTCGATGTCAAATCATGAAAGGGTTTTCAATATTGATTACACCCTAGGGAGTGGACACACTCCTGGTGTTTCAATACTTGATAGTGAATGATATGAAATACGATTACAGTTTTAGAGCAATAATGCTGATGAGTTTGCTTATATTGCTTGTGTTGTCAAGATAAACAAATGCAGTCTGGTGTTGCACACTAAAGGGACAATGGATTTGGATCATCCTACCTTCTATTGAAGAGCACAGAGAAGGGGAGATTCCCGAGGGACTGAAGAGCAGAGAAGGGAGTGGTTTCTTGTGTTGTATGGGGTAGTGAAATTGGAGCTCACTGCTAGAAATGAAACCTAGAAATGGTAATGGTAAAGTTCCAAGCCCATTCGGCATGAAGGTGTACTGGCTGAACGGTATGATAAACCCAACTATAGGTTGGATTGACTGTGTAATTATTTGATGTTGTGAAAATTGTGGAAATTGTGGTTGGATGGACAGTAATTAATTGATGTTGTGGAAATTATGGGAATGTTACAATGGTTGGCTTGACTACCTGCAATCTGATAAACCCAAGTTTTAGTTGGCTTGGATGAGTAGCCTAATAAACCCAGTAGTGTATTGGATTGATTGGCTGCAGCCTGATAAACCCAATTGTATATTGGCTTGGCTGGACAGTCTGATAAACCCAACTGTAGGTTGGCTTGACTATGCTGGATATATATAAAAGGATGTTGTGAAGCAGGCTACGTGCTGACCTAAAATCCAAGTCCATAGGCAATCCCGAGGCTTGCAAAGCGAAGCAGGATCCTGTGGACCAAAGAGGAAACACACAATACAGATAAGTATTGGATTATTTTGCAATTTCTTGCTTATGAATATACATGTGTATATGATTTGGTTATGATATTCTAAGCTCTTGTTTAAGAGATAAATACCATTGAGAATAAACTAAACATGTGAACCTATTCAATGTTTGAATATAGGTATCGCTGGGAGCAAGGACTATGAGGGCATCCTAGGGGTGCATGTGGACATGTGACTGTCCTAAAGATCTCAAAACGAGCAGTAATGAAAAAGGTGCTAGTGAGACTGTGAAGGTCCTAGCATCTGAGACAAACCATGTGGGGAGGCTCCATGGTTGAGAGGTCTGAAATAGACTGGAGACACTAAATGTCATGACCAAGAAGGATTGGTCCAACATTCAAGGTGAAGTGAAAGAGGATGAGAGCATGAAAACCATAGTGGTGGTGTGGGTTCCAGGATAGAACAAGACAAAGAGGGTAAAAATTCTTGCTGCTCTCTCTTTCCTTTTTAATTATACACACACACACACACACACACACACACACACACACTTATGCATTGTATATATATATATATATATATATACACTTATGAATTGTGAAAACAAAAGGTTATTGAATGCATGTATGACTGAAAATAGAATGTGTGTATTTGCTTAAAGTAAATTGTGAATGTTGGAATAGTTAATTTTCTGCCCAAGAATGGACATGAATGAGCTCATGTTCCTGTTGGGAAGTCATGAAGAGTATGAAAGTCTCCTTGAAAAGACTTGGAATGTCATTCCAATTGGGCAATTAATTGACTGATTTTAATGCCTATATTATGCTTGGTCTAACAGAATTTCAATGATGCATTTCACAAGTGAGAAAAGTGAAATCCAGTAGTGCACATTGATCATGGCAGCAGACCAAAAGCTGTTGGAATTGGGTGGAAGTCTTCTTCAAATGATTTCCATGACCCAGGAGAATCTTGAAGAGATGCTCAAGACACAGAAAAGGTAGAATGAGATGAGCCACCATATTTTGCAAGACTCTATTGGTTTGCAAAAGGAGGTAAAAAGCCTTTTGGGAGCAATCCGTAAAGGAAAGGAAAGCGGATCAATGATGGGACATTCGTCCAAGCGATCCATTAAGAAACATTCCAGGCATGAAGGCTCAAAGGAAATTGAGCACGTAAAGATGAAGCAGCCAGCGAAATGTTGGGAATGCGGAGGACATCATTACCGCCGGGACTGCCCAAGGAGGGAACATAAGAAGGGTAGCAGCCACAAATTTACTAGACATGGGGGTGAGCCGAAAGCTGAGAACCAGCAAGAGAAGCTCGTGGAGGCCAAGGGGATTGGTCCTGAAAGTTCAAGTAAATAATTGAACGAGGGACAGATCTGCAAAATTTTGAAATTTTTATGTGCAAATTGTATATGTATTCCTATGTATTGGAACACCAAGGACGGTGTTATTCTAAGGGGGAGGGGATTGTAATATCCCTGGTTTTGATCCCGATTGCACTAAAATATACATGATGTGTATATTGTAATTAATCATGGTGTGGAGCTAAAGGAAAAATCCCCACCATCGATTTGGTTTTGTTATGTTTCGGCAATTGGGATCGTTGCCGATGGTATATCATGCTATCCGACACATAATAGTTTTGGCATCATCTAAATATGTACATTAATTAAAATGAAACTACAATCATCTACGACGGTGCAATGTTAATGAAAAGGGCATGACTTCCTAAGGTTAAGGGAGGAGGGGGGATTGTCTAACCCGTGGGAGCCATTGGGAGATTTCCATGTGTCAACCACGCATTTAAAACTCCTGTTGTTAGTTGGGAGCAGTTATGGCTGGGAAGTGATGGGTGGCAGGACTTCCAGTCTTTGCCCCATGTACACTCCACCAGCAGGCTTGCTCTTCTCACATGGAGGGCAGGGGAATGGTCACCACTCTCTCTCCACTCTTCCACTCTGGTAGGTTTTGGTCCTTCTCATTCTCACGTCGGGGGTCGTTCTCTCATCCTCACACGCAGGCAGTTGGTCTACTCTTGACCTTTAGTTGATTGTGGTCTACACAAGTTTTTCACTAGAGGCAAGGATTATTGTTTTACCTCGCATAGGTCAGGGGTGTGTTCTCCTACGATGAGCTTGAAGAGTGGCCTGAGAGACATGATTTCAGCTTTGTAAGTTTTCCCCTATTGATTTGTGGTCTGCGTATGTGTTTTCTCCTATCAATGCTAGGAGTTTGGCTTCTCTCCCATATGCGGACTGTGTAATGCTTCTATGGTTTAATTGTGAGATTAGGGATCTTGTTATTCCCCTGGTTTGGATTGTTTTGTGTGTGCAATTACCTTTTGGGTTGCTGCTGAGTTATTTTGGCCACGCTAGGGCCAATAACAACTCTGAGTCACCTTGCTTGGCCTAAGCTGTGTTCACCATTTTGGGTTGTCACCCTGTTTCCTTTGGTTGTAACGTCCCCGACCCTCCTACCGGTGAAGAGGATGCTACCATACACCAAACGTCCGGGCAACTAGCCCCATGAACATGTACATACATATAAAAACCTGAATGCTTGAACATACTACATACTAAGATGCATAATAATTTAAATACACAATGGAAGCAAAACATACAATTCAACATTTAACATGTCCATCATCATAATTCATTAATAGTAAATAATGATTGCAAAACATATTAGTCAAGAATACTTATCTTATAAGAACTGTCTCACAACCAGCTATGTCGCTGCAACGTTCCACCCAACCATAGGCAAGCGTGCTTCTTAATCTCTCAGCAATGCTGCCACCCCCGATCCAGGCATGATTCCCCAAGGAATAAGGAACTAGAAGGCTTACACATAGCCAAGGATAACAAAACATTCAAGGGTACACAATTCATCTAAGCCAACACAGTTGGGTTTATCAGGAAAATAACAGATCAACCAAGCCAACACAGTTGGGTTTATCAGGCCATCCAAGAGTTGGTAAAGGCTAAATGCTAAGCTGGTGAGCTCATTGAAGAGCTAAGGACACCTACACCAGAACTAGCCTGACTTCTAGGACACCCACACACACCCAACACAAGGAAATCAGTCCTTTCTTTGCTACATAGTCCCTCAGGCCCTAACTTCTCTTCTAGTGCTATTCAAGGGTTTGTCCAGAATAAATCCATCCCTCTAGCCCTGTCTATGTGGTTCCCAAACCCACCAGGTTTTTCAAGCAAACCAAGCCCTCGCCGCCCACTCCCAACACAGTCCGAAGACATACCATTGCGTGCATGCAGTCAACTAGCAATTATAGCTTGGACAGGGGAAACATCTCCTGGGTCGTTCTTGGCCCTATCGTGGCCAAAAGGATTCCATAACAACCTAAAGCAACCCAAACAGGTACAAACAACATAGCCAACAAAATATGTGGAAACAACAACCCGATATCAACAATGAATCCACGGGTAAACTTACACAGACCGCAATGGGGAAGAAAATAGACTCCCAACCTATGCGTGATGGAAATTTTACACACACACCCCAAAATCTGAATGGAAAATCACACCAGATACCATTTGGTAGAGAGCATGAATGACAGCCAAAACGGCTCTCCTCCTAGTTGCGTGAGACCAAAATAGAAAGGAATCCTCCTCCCCTCAGAACAGGACATCCCTCTACATGAGGATGATCCACAATGGAGAATGGCGAATGGAAAAAATGTGGGAGTGTCTTGCAGTCGTGGTGAGAGTGGAATCATGGGTGTAGTAGTTTTTCCTACCATCGTGAGGGTCAACCTGCTGGTGGAGTGTGTGTGTGGGAAAGGACTGACAGTCGTACCACACTCCACTTCCCCAACAATAACTGCCCAACTAACAGCAGAACTTTTAATGAGGTAGTTGGATAAGACAAGGGAAGATGAGAAAATAAAAAAGATTGGTGACACATGGCTTTTCCCCCATGGCACAAGGTTTAACAATCCCCCTCCTTATCCTTAGGAATATCATGCCGTTTTCAATATGGTTGCAGTGAACATAGTTGGTTGGGTTCATTTCAATTAAAATGCACATTTACATGATGACAAAACTTAATATGTGCTGTATACCGTGATAGACCATCAACAACAATTCTATTCACTGAAACATATCATAGCTAAATTGATGGTGGGGATTTTGCCTTTAGCTCCACACCATGATTCATTACAATATATACATCATGTACATTTAATGCGACGGGGTCAAAACCGGGGTGTTACATTGGTTTTCTTCACAAAGCTATGAATTGATTGTTCCACTGTGGGTATGCAGTGGTTGGTCTTCGGACTATGTGGAGTGGGATTGAAGTCTAGGTATGCTTGAGAAACCTAGGTTTGGGAGCCACACAAAGAGATTTAGATGGTTGGCTTTCTTCTCCACAACCCCGGAAGAGCACTGGAAAGGGAAGTCAGGGCTTGAGGGACTATGAAGCAGAGAAGGGACCGATTCCTAGTGTCAGGTGTGTGTGGGTTTCTTAGAAGTCAGGCTAGCTCCGGTGTAGGAATCCTTATATTTTCCATGAGTGTACCAGTTTAGCATTCATCCTTTCCTAGCTCCTTGACGGCCTGATAAACCCAACTATGTTGACTTGGATGTATTGTGTATCCTTGGCTATGTGTAAGCCTGCTTAGTCCCTTATTCCTTGGGGAATCATGCCCAGCTCGGGGGTGGAAGTGTTGAGAGATTGATGAGCATGATGGCCTATGGTTGGGTGGAATGTTGCAGCGACGTAACTGGTTGTGGGACGAGTTCTTACAAGATGAGTATTCTTGACCATTTCGTCTCTGCAGTTATATTTATTATTAATGAATAATGATGAACATGTTGATGATCAAATGTATGTTTGCTTCCACTGTATGTTGAGTAATTATGCATCCTTGCATGTTTTATGTTTCAAGCATTTTATTTCAGCATTATATGCATGTTCATCTTCATGGGGCTAGTTGTTTGGAGGTTTTTGATGCTTTGGTACCATCATCTTCATCAGTCGGAGGGTCGGGGATATTACACCCCTCCTACAAACCTACAACAAAATAGAGCCACGACATGAGAAGTGTGACTAATATCCATTTCCAAACCACCATCGATGCTAATGAAATAGGACACCCACATACCTTTCAGCTAAACCATCACCGTTGCCTTCCTTCATGCCAAGTAGGAGCAAAGAGCAAGCATGAAAGAGGTTATATGCCAAACTAATTCTTGGGACAAGCCCTAAGCTTACCTGACCCATCTCCCAAGGCACATTGATATTGCCACCTTGGCCACCATTAATGCACACCATAACCATAATTGTATAGTCCTTGGACTATATTACTGTTGGCCACTTTCCTAATTTGTGCAACCCAGGTTCTGCGCAGCCCGTCAATCCAACAAGTACCTGAGATACCGGCTCGACAGAGCAAGCCCTGTCGACAACGCCTGCAAAGCAGGCATAGTCTCACCCGAGATATCTCTTCGATGGGTAAACGCTGGAACCATGTTTTTGCGATTTTCGAGGGATTATACTCCCTTGGCTCACAGCTAAGGAGCTCAACGAAGGCAACAAGGAGACTGGACATAGGAGTTAGTCTTGCACAATCGAGCACAAATACATGTCATCACATGGGATTTGACCTTCCTTTCCACCTCGCAACTAGCGCAACTGACTCATACCAATTGTACCTACGACTCAAGTCGTCATTCAAGACAAAAGCATACAGGCCGATATATACATTTCCATTTCAGTGACACCTTTCCAATCATTCATTTACTGATTACAGATTAGGATCATATATTTAAGCAACATTTAAAATTATACAGGAAATAATTAATAACCATTCACATAAACATTCACCACATCAATCATTCATTCAAATGCAAGAGATAACATGGAAACCCATTTGGGAAAAACCACCAAGGTGCTCTTCATCTGACATGAGAAAATGATACAACACCTTGCAATCTGCGGGATGCAGACTGATGTTAGGATATGTCTTTAAGACTCAGATGTATGGTTCTCATGCTCTATGGTTTTCTCTTCTACCCTACATCTACTCCTAGTAGTCTGTGCACACAATAGCCAGATCCGCGGCTCAAAAGCCCCTCTATCGCACGGGGGATTCACTTGTTGGCCAATATCCTATCACGTTAGTTCATATTGTGGGTTTTAAAATTATCAAAAATCGAACCAATATATTGCAGGTATTGGGGGGATGAGGGGTTTAAGGTGGGGGTGGGTAGGGTGGTTTATAAGGATTGAGGTATAAAAAGGGGTGGGGAGGAGGTTTTAAGTATTGGGAGTGGGTTTCAACAAAAAAAGTTTGGGTCAATATCTCTCAAAATTAAGGGTATTCTTTAATATCCCATGATCGCACGTGCTATGTGAGAGGTTCACTAAGTGAAGTCCCCGTGCTCTATCGCTACCGGAATCTTCCTGAGTCTTCTCTTCTCTGATCTCTACAATATTATAGAAAAAGTGGCATCCTTCACCATGGATTACCACTGAACAGACAAACTATTACTAGAGAACTGCCTAAAACATAAAACAACCAATAATAAGCAACTAAAATCCCAACGAATGCCAACCTTCTAACTATTGCATCCCTCCTATTTATACTATTTTACATGACCATGCAGGGTCAACTGCATATCGGAAGTCTATTAACGGTCACCATCAGCTACCCCTCGGGCTACAGCTGTGGTGATCATGACTTGACACTAGGTACTATCGGCCTGACTTACAAATATCCCCACATATGTGCATAACTACAAGCTTATGCCTCCATAAATGGCCATGATCTGGATTTTGCATCTGTCGCTTTCCAGCCATTATCATTTGCGTACTTCTATGCTTTCCTTTCCTTCAACGCGCACCTCCATATTCTACCTACGTGGTTCCTTTTCTTCCTTCACGGTCTTCCCTTGTTTCCATCGCGTGTGCGGTGCATCTTCTTTGGTTGCGCGCGTGAGCTTCTTCCTTATGATCCTCTCTGTTATAGCGGATTTCACCACTCCAGATGAATCACATTTTGTATGGCCTTCCCCTATCCCACTGTAGACTCATTAGACCCTATGGACCACTTTTTGTCCTTTGATGTTTCTTTGATCATCCCCACAAACATATGAAAAATGATATACGCGGCTTTTAAACCTATAACTACGTACATACACGGGTTTGACCCATATAACTGTGTACATCGGGATGTGTGCATAATCCAAATCCTTTTGGAGTTTTCCTTGACATGGATCCGACTCATTCGACTCCTGGCCTTCCCTATGCCTTGAGATCACTCAGATTCAACATTTCATTATCCCTTTGAAAGCTATATAAGGAACCCCTTGATACATTGAAGGCATAAGAGAGAATTGAGAGCAACGAAACTATAGTCGATTGTTGCCGGAACTTATGCTTGAGTCTGCATCCCTTTGTCCCTTAGAGAACTTTTGTGTTATTCCCAAGCTTGCCTTTTGCTTGTGATCTTGCTATCGAGAGATGGAGGATTGAAGTGGTGGAGGCCCAAGTGGGGGATTCAGTTTCTCCGGTTCGTAGACATGCCATCAGAGGTTGTATCTTGTAATCTCTGATTTATATTAATAGAAATATCTTTTCCTGTCCAATGATGTGTATTTGAATGAATATTTTATCCATAGGATTATGTCAAATGATTTTACATTATTGATTATATATGCTAGAATAGATCTAACACCATAATATATAGTATGCTTGTATTGTTTACTTGTTGTTGAGGAAGTGTTATAGCAATTCAAGCTGAAGATTGGAAAGCTCAATGGAGATCTACTTCAACCGTCCGGAATAAGGTACGAGGTCTGATCCTTTAGTGTTAGACATTTTATTTCTATTGCATATTGGAAAGGATTGATTTCTGGAGTCAAGTTGTCTGTTGTGGTACCCCAAGCCATAGGAATTTCTCTTCGTAATAGAATTGGAGACTCCGCTGGGGAGTTCCTAGTAGTGGTCCTTTGGGGGTTGTTTTCTCAGCATTCAATGTATTTGAATTGCTCTTTCTCTCTTGTTTTTGTGTCGGGTCTGGGGGGGTGCATGCCTGGTAGAGTCTGATTGGTGTGAATTCTATCTCAGTCTGTCTATTTTCCTTGATTTTATGCATCTTTTCTTCCTGTACGCGGGTTTTTGACTTATAATCACATATACACGTGGTTTCTTTTGTGATTTCCGCGTATACACGCGGGTTTACTGCGAACAGTCACGTATACCCTTGATCTTGTATTTTTGGGGAAGATAAATGGTTGCTGGGTGAATTCTGTTAGTTGCTGAGTTTCCTTTGGCACTACTTGAGTCTGTTTAGACCTCTGTTTCTGACCAGAAACGTTTTTTTTAGCCTAATTTTTTTTTATTTTTTAGGAAAGTTCTTGTCATGGCATTTTCAATTTTTTGTTTGAGATTAATGCATTAGAATTCTTTTACCTTAGTGCTTTTCTTGGATGTTGTTTGACTATGCTTGCAGAGTCTAGGGGTCATAGAATCATTCTTTCACTTTTTGTATCTCTTTTATTTTCAAAAAATCCAAAAATATTTGCTTATCATCATGCATTGCATTTTGCACTTTGCATTGTACTTGTACTAGATCTAGATTTGCTTTGGAGTACTAGTTAGGAATTCATATAGGAAAATTTGCATTTATCATTTGAAGAAGAATTATGCATTTCACGTAGTAGCATACCCTGTTTTCATGGACACAATGCATTCGCATTGATTGTTAGGTGTGCATTTTACTTCTTGTTGCATCATAACACCATTAGTTGCATGACCATATCCTATTTTTGAGTAATAAAGCCAACTAAAATCAATGCTAAATTAAAATGTATTACACTCTTTTCTTTTCTAGGGTGCACCAACAAGCTTAGGTTTTAGGATATTGGAATAGTTCATTGTAAGTCAATTCTCCAAGATCACTAAACAACAACATCTAGGTGTCTATCCAGCTGAGTGTGTGAAATCCTTGGTATAACCATTGTTCTCAGGATCATCCTCTCAAAAGGGAGTTAAGCACGAGGCAGTGTGAGCAGTTATTGATTGGGATGACCCCTAGTCATAATTGAGTAGCACCAGATATATTTCCAGGATTTTATTCGTATCTGGGGGCTCTTTCAAGAGTTTCGGGCTTTGCTACCCTGCCCATACGGTCAATCCCGCCTACGACTGTCCGCTTGAGCATTGATTATATTGAGGTGACCTTAGTCGCCTTACCTACAATATCTAGGGGGTACTTGTAGAGGTTATTCTGCAGGTGTCCCGACCAGGTTGGGGTCGGATAGCACAGTCGCTTTACGCATTGAAGCTGAGGGCCACAATAATTGGTTACGTACCTTCGCTTGTTGTGTATGGGAGTCTCAAGCCTCTCCTAGGTGAGACATACCTGCTTCATTCGAGAGCTCACTTATCCAGCCCTTGTTTGTTTGCATTTGGCTTTAGATTTTATTAGTGATTACTCTGTGCACTCTAGTTGGCCTAGGGTTGACGTAAATAGAGAGTCTTTGCTATTTTTGAGTCATTGTGGATTCGAGTGTGGTTCCTCTCCATTCTCATCGGATAGCAGGGCTTCCTCCTTCTACTTCTCCTCGTCCTTTGGGAGAGAGACCTAGACAGTCCAGGAGGACTATGTCACACATTGATTCACACACCATGGGAGACCATTCAGAAGATATTCCTGAGCCACCTCCTCCCATTCGTGTAGACGATGGGGAATTTACACCTAATTACAATCCTTCACCCAACTTAGTTGAGTTAGGTCCCGTGATTTTTGAGATAGGAGCCTTGCATGATAGACCTACTCACTCTAGAGCTGATTCCCCTTTTATGCGTTACCAGTATGGCATGCCGGAGAACGCCGAGACTCATTTTGAACCCACCACTACTAGCTATGGTAGTTATGGTACAGCTGGTTTTCCTATGCATGATTTGACATTTCATGTCGAATCCTACTTTGATCCTAACACTATGCCTGGAGGCACTCTCATTCCTTACCATGCGGAGAGGTTTGGGAGCACTAGTCACATTGCACCTTCTGTCCCAGTGGTGGAAGCTACATCATATCTCCCTCCTAGGTCTAGGGTTAGCGATTTGATTAGGATACCAGATCCGAGACGAGTGATGATAGGCGGTAATACATATCTTATTACTCAGATTCCTTCGTCCTCGGCCCCTAGTTCTTCAAATGTACATCCTCCACCTTATTCATGTGGTCATTCGAGTCGGCACATGGCTAAGAGTCAGGTCCGTACTGCGGCTACTAGACTAGTTGTGTCTCAAGCCCACATACCACCCGCTACATCGGGAGGGTATGTTCATGCTTCTAGAGGTCAAATTGCTACTTCCGTGGCATATATCCCTACTTCCGATATGTATATTCCTACTTCTAGACCGTCTCTTCCTACCTACGGAGTGTCTCATGGGGCATCGCATGCGATGGCCTATGGACCTTATTATGGGACGCAGTATGGAAAGGTTTCTTCACCTTATGGAGGCGGGTATTCACAACCTGCTTATTCTCCTAATTATGGCTTTGTAGCTCCTACTAGTCAAGTTCCACCTCATTATGGTGCTTCCACACCACCCTATACAGGTCATATGGGAGGAGGGCACTATGGCCAAGGCCATGGTGGTAATCAACCCTATATGAACCAAGGAGCGGTCCATAGGCCTCATCATCCTAGGCTCCCTTTCCTCACGATGCTTAATCTTCCTGACTTACCGAGACTTACAAACGATCCTGTGGCTCATGACCCGGCTTGGCCGGCTATCCCTACCAAGCTTCCTTTGGACATACCTAAGTTCGAAGGAAAAATGAGAGAGGATCTGAGTGAACACGTTACTATGTTCCACCTATGGTGCTCTTCGAATTCATTACATCAGGACTTAGTCCATTTGAGACTATTTCAACGCACCCTCATAGGGCCTGCTGTGAAATGGTATATAGAGTTACCTAGGGGCGCAGAAACTGATTTATGCTCAGTCTGGTTTGTTGTATGAGATTATTCCCAACGCTCCTCGTTCTAGTTTCAATCCCAAATTCAAACCTGGACCCCATGTCGATGGCATTATGGGTTGTGCAAGTGCGAAACCTACAGATTCGGTTGCAAAACAAGTTAGCCAGTTGTCGCTCAACCAATCTGCTTTGGGACAAGCTATGGCTTCATCTCAACCCGCCCAAACGACGAATGTACTCTCTGTGCAATCATCGGACCAGAAGGGTAACCAGCAGCCCAGACATAATAGAAAGAAGGGTAAAAATAATAATCAAAGGGGTGGGAATAAGAATGAGAATGCTAACAATAATGACAAGAACGGTAAAAATGCTGGGGGGGACAAGCAAGTGAAACGTAAGGTTAAATTCCCTTGCAATTTATTTAAGGATGATCACCTCACTTACTTGTGCCCTTAGATTGATGAAGCTTCGAGATACTTAGCACAAGGCCCAGCTGTGCTAACGAACCCTTTACCGCATAACCAAAATATGAACTCGAAGTCCCATGACCAATCTAGTGAGAATGATTCACGACTAGTGCTCATGGGTGCATTAACATGGTTCGTGCTACCAAGGTTGTGACTCATGCGAAAGATTATAGTTCTTCACAACCCAGCCCAGGCAAAGAGCTTGATCCACCAAGAACTCCTTTGCGCATTGAGAAACCTGCGGATAAACCTGAGGCTACACCTCGCATTCCTAAGGGAGTCCTTAAGCATTCGGGGCATAATCCAAATGCCCGAGCTACCCAGAATTATTCAGTTGTTGAGGATTTGAGCCATAATCCTTGTGCGATGTCTGCATTGGAAGTGCTTCAGAGTTGTCCTTCACAAAGGAAGGTGTTGCTTTCTGCCCTTGGTGTGAATGGAGATGATTCTTCCTCGGTGATCAAATTTGAAACCGCAGGACATCATCCTCGCTTTCCCTACTATGTGTCTCTTTTGGTGCACGTAGAATGTCTTAATATGATATTCAAGCATACTGTGATTGACGAGGGCGTTGCTGCTTCTGTGATGTCTTTGGCCTGTTGGAAGGGTCTGGGTTCTCCTGAGCTGTCTAAATCAGTGACTATGTTAACTACATTTGATGGGAGATCTTTTAGGCTGCACGGTATCCTCCCTTCCCTTAAAGTCCGTTTGCGGGGGAAGACCCTTGCGATAGAGGTTGAGGTGGTTGATGCGCCCCTTGACTACAATCTCTTGCTGGGTAGCAATTGGATGTATAGTATGCAAGCCGTTGCTTCTTCCTTGTTCCGCGTTGTATGCTTTCCACATAACGAGAATATTGTAACGATTGATCAAATGACATTCAAGAATCCGTCTGTTACCGCATCTTTGGGAGCTACGATCCTGATCGTTGAGCACTCTCAGCCAGCAACTGGGAGTGTGGGTGTAGGCATGTATCCATCCCTCATGGGAATCTTTAGTTGTTCTGCACCGATCCTCATGATAGGATCTTGTTCCTATGAGGCTTTGACATCTACAACCCCAGTGTCTTTTCGCACGTCTCATATGGAAGATCCTTGGATTCTTCCTACACCAAGTACTTCGAGTGAGCCTGTCGAGACGAGATTGCCGTTGCCTGCAGCTATGATAGCTTATCAAGCTAATCTCAAGAATGTTGTAGAGCCTTGTTCTTCCTCTTTGCAGACGAAGGAGGAAGACCCCTATGTGCTGCCGACATGGGCAGTACAGTCTTCTCATGCCCACGACTACCTTGATACAGTTTTCCCTTCAGATGAAGCGATTATCGAGGCTATGTCGGGAGTTGAGCCACCATGGGAGGAACTTCATCATAGATCGTACTTTCTTCCAGCGCTTAACCGTTTGGAGCATGAGGATTATAGGGAGATTCTTAGTCAGAAAGTTGGTAGGCCTGTGATTCCATTAAGCTCTCCTAGTCCGATGGTTGATGGAAACATGGAGAACATATCGGCAACGATTCCTATCAACATTTCTCACAATCTTGGCACGATAGAGAATGTGTATATTGGGGCGGAATGTTCCCATGCTGAGATTCTGGAATATACTGAGCTATTCAAGGAATTCCATGATATTTTTGCTTGGTCTTACGACGAGATGCCAGGTATTGACCCTAGAATTGTCGAACATGAGATTAAGACTTACCCCAATGCTAAGCCTGTTCGACAGCGTTTACGTGCCATGAATCCTAGGAAAGCACCCGCCATTAAGGCAAAGATAGAGAAGTTGTTGAAAGCCGGTTTCATTTATCCCGTTCCCTTGACGGAGTGGGTTTCAAACCCCGTTCCGGTGGATAAGAAGCAGGGAGTGATCTGTATATGCATTGATTTCCATGATTTGAATCGTGCCTATCCTAAGGATAACTTCTCCACACCATTTATAGATCAGATTTTGGATGAGTGTGCGGGTAGCAAGGTGTTCTCCTTTATGGACGGCTTTTCCGGGTATAATCAGATCTAGATTAAACCTGAGGACCAACACAAGACTAAATTTATTTGTCCTTGGGGAATATTTGCATATCGAAAAATGCCTTTCAGCCTTAAAAATGCCAGAGCTATGTTTCAGCGGGCGATGACCTTAATCTTCCACGATCTCAAGTCTATTATTGAAGTATTTTTAGATGACCTCGCCACTCATTCTCGTATGAGAATGCGTCATCCCTATCACTTGAGATTGGTATTTGAAATATGTCGGCACTATTCAGTTAGACTCAATCCTCATAAGTGCATCTTTTGTGTGAATTCAGGTCGTTTGTTAGGATTCATAGTTTCGAAAGAGGGTATAAGAGTCGACCCTTTGAAGGTTGAGGCAATACTTCAGTTGTCTCCCCCGAAGAATATTCATCGTCTTCAGTGTTTGCAAGGCATGGAAAACTTCTTATAAAGATTTGTTGTCAACTTTGCCAATTTGACTAGAGGCTTTATGCGTCTCTTGAAGAAGGATACTCCCTTTGAGTGGGATGAGCGAGCCCAGGAGTCCTTCGATGCACTTAAGCGAGCCCTAGCATTGGCCCCAGTGATTAGTCCTCCGGATTATAGATGTGATTTTCTATTATATGTGGCCGCGTCTTTAGAGATGATTGGTATGGTTTTGGTTCAAGAGGATGAGGAGCTCCAAGAGCATGTCATATATTATCTGAGCCGAAACCTTATTGACGCAGAGATTCGTTATTCTCATGTCAAGAAGCTTGCTTTGGCTACCGTACATGCGGTTCAGCGTTTGAGACATTATCTCCAGACCTTGGTTGTGGCCCATGTCAATCCATTTCATTTCATTCTCACATGAAGGATGATCGAGGGAAAATATAATAAATGGATTGTCATTCTGCAAGAATTTGATCTCGAGTTTGTTTCGGCAAAATCGAAGAAATCTTTAATCTTTGAAGAGCTTATATCGGATTTCCCGAGTGAGGAGTTGGTTTGTGAAGATACGTTTGTTGATGAACACATATTCTTAATCTCAACATTAGACCCATGGTATGAGGATATCATAGTATATCTACAAACACAGAGGACCCCTACTCACCTCTCGCGAGATGAACAATGACGATTACGTCATGTTTCTAAGAATTACCTTATAGTGGAAAATACTTTGTACCGCCATGGGGTAGATTCCATATTACGACATTGTTTAACTCATGATGAGGCTGAGGTAGTGCTTAATGATTGCCACGGAGGGGCGTGTGGTGGTCATTTATCTGGGTTGTTTACAGCCCAAAAGATTTTGAGAGCAGGTTATTTTTGGCCATCAATCTTTAAATATTGTGTTGATGCGGTCAAGAGGTGCCACCTTTGCCAGGTGTTCGCACGTAATATGAGCTCGAAGCCTACCCCATTACATCCCATTATCACCACCGGTCCCTTCACTAAGTGGGGGCTCGATTTTATGGATTGCAACCCAGCTTCGGCTGGGGGGCACCATCATATTATAGTGGCTATGGATTACTTCACGAAATGGGCTGAGGCTATGCCTACAGTAAAATATGATGGCGAGATAGCCACTCACTTTGTATTCAACCAAATCATTACTTGGTTCGGGATTCCAAAAGATCTTGTCATTGACCATGGCTCACACTTTCAGAACCGTATGATGGAAGAGTTGGCATCCAAGTTAGGGTATAAGCAAGAGCACTCCTCTTCTTACTACCCCCAAGCAAATGGACAAGTAGAGGCAATGAATAAATCACTCAAATCCATTCTCCAACGAACCATCACAAAAAGCAAGATGAATTGGCACATTATGTTATATCCTGCTTTGTGGGCATATCGAACCGCGGTTAAGACTGCCACTGGTTTTTCTCCATACCAGCTTGTACATGGAGTGGATTCAATATTGTTGGGTGAATGCGAGATTCCTTCGTTGAAGCTAACTGTGGAACTCTTACCAGACACTCCACCTTTGGAGGAGCATTTGGTTCACCTTGAGCAACTTGATGAGCAGCGTCGAGATGCCTTGGTGGCTCTAGAGTTTAATAAGCGTCGCATTAAGGTCCAATACGATAAATCTGTCCGTCCAAGAGTGTTTAGTGAAGGAGACTTGGTCCTTTTGTGGGATCAATCGAAATAACCATTGGGTGCAGGGAAGTTTAATCCTATGTGGCATGGTCCTTACGTGGTCAAGCATGTGTTAGAGAAGGGTGCCTATGAATTAGTGGATTACGAAGGAAGAGATTTGGTGGAGCCTAGAAATGGGCTCTATCTCAAAAAATACTATGCATGATCTTTATCCAAGGCTGCTTGTTGTGTATTATTGTACAGCTTTGCGTAGTTAGGTCTTTTTCTTATCGTGATAGAGTTTGTGATTAGTTTCCGTTTCTTTTGGTAGATGTCAATGGAATCTTCCACCTACATAGGATTCGTGGATGGTGCAAGCCGTCACACTCAACACTCAGCCTCTGCTGATTGGGTGATTTATACTCCTATGGGTCAAGCACTGTCTTCAGGAGGTGTATGTCTATGGCCATCTTCCAACAATGTTGCTGAATATAGCACCGTTATTGAGCTTCTACGGGATGCCATTCTACATGGTGTTCTATCTCTTGAGGTACGTCTTGATTTGGAGTTAGTAGTGTCACAGCTCAATGGTTTGTACCATGTTAGAGATCCGACATTATTAAGAAGGTTCTTACGTGTGAGATTACTAGAACGGTAATTTGACAGTATAACATATATACACATTCCAAGAAATAATAATCAAGTTGCTGACTCATATGATAACTACGTGTTAGATTGGAATTTGTCTCATTCATAATAAATTAATCACAAACACAATTTTTACACATGTAAATAAATAAATCGATCACCATAAAACTTTTTTATATACATAAAAAATGTGGTAATACATAGTGTCATAATACAAAATTGGGGCTTTTCAAGCCACCATCATATAATACGCGGTAGTACAAAACATATACACTCCTAGGTGTCTAATCCTGTGGAGGAGGAGGAGGGTGGTGATCATGGAACGTCACTATGGATCTAGCTAGCCGTTGGAATAAACGCACCCATGTGTGTGGTACACCCACCACTTGCCGATGTATGGCCTCAGGCAAGTCCTTGACTTACGCCATGGGAACTCGATGAGTCAGACTCACAAAGTTGGTATGAATTCTCTGGAGCGTTCGCTTCGCATCCACACCCATGATGTCATCTCCCTGTCCCCTCGTCTATGATGAGGGAAGCCTTCTGGCCACCATGGTCCCACATCTGCATCCAAATGTCAGATGCCACTATGTATTGTCACACAAAAACATGTCTTTTTTATTCCACATAATCAAGAAAATACAAAAAAATGAAATAACTCAAAAAAATTTAAAAACAGTGAGGGTCGAGATTCGTTACCCATATCACCATATGCTGATCCTGGTGGCAATGGCATGTTCGGATCCCCCCAGAAATCTATCCCCGCATAGGGGTAGTCATCTATAGTAACGATCTGTTGTTTCCACCATGGAAAGAAGTCAGCTAGATATGGGTTGGCTACCCTACCACCCCCCAGTCTGCGCATAGCATCTGCCCAACGCCGTTGGGACGGATCTCGAACCCCGTGGAGAGGAATGTCCACTCTAGGGCTCAATCCTGGAACACGCTCAAAGAAAAACGTGCTCAAAATACTGCTGAACCCGAACTTCCGTACCATGCTTGCCTTACACTCACTGAGCTAGTGTTTCATGTTGCTCAGTAGTGTCGTACTCCAGTCACATTAGAGGAAATTTGGGGTCTAAAATGGGCCTTATAAGAAAACGTGCCAAAATAAGTTTTTGTGAGTAGAAATTCAAGAACCAATAGAATTTCAATAAAATAAGTCAACCATAATGGTTGAATTGACATATTTGTCATTAAAAAAAACTACTTTTTTGTTTGTATTTTCGACATATCTCATTGTGTTTTTACTCAAATTTCGATCAGGAGAGCTTGTTGGACATCATCATCACATTTTTTCAGGTATTTCTTGTTTTTGGGGTAGCGAGGTCCGTCAAAAGTATGCAGTGTGGGTACTCGTTGGATGTGGAATCAAATTCCACATCCAACGAGCTCTCCCGATCAAAATTTGAGTAAAAACACAGGGAGATATGTCGAAAATACGAACACAAAAAGTAGTTTTTTTCTTTCTTCCTCCAAAATTAATCAATATTATTTTATTATTTTAACCATTATTTTATTATTTTCCTTAGGAGGCCCATTTTAGACCCCAAAATTCCTCTAATGTAGATGGTGGGTCTCATACACTCCACCGTGTAGAACATCAGCAGCCGCGAGGCCTGATGGAGTGATGCTAAACCTGCTATCCTGCCCAGTGCCAATAATATGGCCTTTAGGCCCAGCACTTGTATAGCATTGGTGGGGAATTGACTCCCCACCTTCTCAGTATCTGGGTAGCAGTACACAGCTATGTACTCATCGATAGTTAGACCACCGCCTGGCCCACCTCAGGAACGAAGGTTCACCACCTCCCCTTGTCTAGAAAGACCTGTGATAAAGTATATTTCCTCCACCTCTATGGTGAGGGACATCCCATCTATATGGAAGGACTCCGATTCTGGATCCCAATAGTCTACCAGCATCTGTAGCAGTCTTGGTTTGGCCCTCAAACCACCAAGACACCAAAACTTGTAGAGTCCGCATGCACGTAAAGCTTGCTGAGCCATTAAGTCGGCCCTTACTGCTTCCTCTACTTCACCATGCTCGTGCTCTCTCCACTCTAGCACCATCCTGCAAGAAAAATTGGAAATTTGCCCATTAGTTTACTAGAAAACCTTATGCATGGCTGTTTTTCAAACAGCCGCATATGTACGCAGGTTTTAGCCCCTTTTCTGCGTATAGCCATCCCTATACGCGGAAAAAGCCTCGATATCCACGTGGGCCATAGCGCTCATGTAGAGATGGCCTAAAAAATTCATTTAACCATGAAAATCTAAAAAAATTATATCAAAATGCAAGAGGAGAGCATGAGTAAATACCTGGAAGAAATGGTTGTGAATTCCGCCGGCTGGATCTCCTGGAATTTGCAATTGAAAATCAGGGCTCAAACGGGTAAAAGTTTCAAATGATTTATATTTTTTAATATTTATAGAAAAATTTTCAAATATTTGAAAATTTTTACCCCCTTTCCTATAGTGTTGACATTTTCTAACCATTTTGGACCGTTTTTTACATAATTGGTGTTGTAGATGACCTTTTTCAGAGCCATTTCAGCCATTGGATTGACTCGTTCGTGCTTATCTCAGGTATCATGTCTAAACTGGCATATAGGTTAGGTTCACCACCGTTTTCATTATGCATGACCTTATGACCATATTAACATGACCTTAGGTACGAACCCACTCTATTATGTCACGGAACCTTCTTGCTGCTTTAGAAGTGGCATGATGTGAGTGGTAGAGCTTCACCTTACATGGGTACCCTAGTTAGCGCCTTATTTGCATTTGGTGCCCTTGCCGATGTTTTCTCCTTTAGGGTGTGGGAGTCCGTTGTATAGTACTGCCATGACATTTCGCAAGAGCCTCATACTCCTCTTGATCTTATGATGGCCTATTTCCCTCAGGACTCCCTTATGTCAAGTTGTGAATGCATTATCATGAGCTTTGCCTGGCTTATTGAGCTTTATTCCGGCTTCCCTGACATTGCGTTTTAGCCATATAGCCCAAGCTTGTCTCATGTCTAGCCATGCAGAGCCATTTTTTATATCCTTCGCAGCTTGATTCCCTTTTTACCGGGAGGGGATTTTCCCCCGAGTGTCGATATCCTACACATGTATCCTTGCATTGAGCATAGGTATGTTCCACTGCTTGGAACTAGTTTGTTTTCCCTTATGACACTCGTCTCCTCCTAGTTTGTAACTATAAAGCTAGTTTATTCTTTTTTCAAGCTTTTCAAATAACTGAAAAAGTCCAAAAAAAATCAAAAAACCAAAAAGTCAGACAAGGAAAGATGTTATCTTTGGCAGCTGTTGAGTCGTGTCGCCTTCGAACAGACCACTGTATATCACATCCATTGGTTGGGTTATAGTTTGACTTTAGGAGCTGTACTCGTTTATCTGAGTTTATCTCCACCGACTGGTTAAGCTTCCAGTCCCTATGGAGCCTCTGTTGATGCCTCCTGTGTCACAGAGATGTCCCAGTTTGTATATCGAGTCTATGCTGCCTTCATTCAGTCACCATATGCTGTTATGCTCTTGTTCAAAGGAAGTTGAAAATTGTGTCATCCATTCCTTAGTTATCTTGACTTTGCATGTCGGCCATTCCCGGTACAGTTACTGGTTCGTGCACTTTATGATCGAGTCCTTCCATATTATACAGCCTTGATGTGTACCT
Organism: Pseudotsuga menziesii; assembly: GCA_001517045.1. Taxonomy (NCBI): domain Eukaryota; kingdom Viridiplantae; phylum Streptophyta; class Pinopsida; order Pinales; family Pinaceae; genus Pseudotsuga; species Pseudotsuga menziesii. The sequence continues at coordinate 128,311 of LPNX010358471.1, read as the reverse complement.
CGTGTTGGATGATGGGGGATGCCTTAATGCCCTCCTACCAGCGGATTTCATCCCATCGACTTCAGATCATTTATTCTGGGATTGGAATCTAGAGTCATTTTGAGTGCCTTGAGACTTGCGGTCATCAGTGGCAGGTTCTCTCACCATCGACAGTTTCTTGGGAATACATCAATTTCCCCTGATCGATGGATCCTCTCAAGTGTTCGACCTCAACACATTTATTCACACTTGTTAGTTTTCACTCTAGTACCTTGATTCCCATTTTCATTATTGGTGGGTGATCTCACGTTTGTTAACGGTATACATTAATGACCGGTAATCAGACGATGGACTACTATGTTTGACCTTGACACCTCTATTTGCATAGCAGGACATGTACTCGTAGCGGTTTGTGTAGAATACTTTCCAGATTGGTGGCATCTATTATATGCTACCTCCTTGATCGTGCCAGTGTTCATGAGATTTCAGCTCTTGTGACTTGATTCCAGTATATGTCAGACATTTCCAGCAACTATGGAGATCTTGATCTGTTATATATCTTCAGCCATTTTGGAGATCATGGTCCTTTGTATATCTTCATCATGGAGATTTTGATCTATGTATATTGTACGTGGCGATGACCACATATGTGACATCATGTATCATGCCTATTCATGGCCATTGTACTCTTATGTATCCGGGACTGCTATGTGTACTTGCAATTATGTGTAGAGTTGTATTATTCTACTATGCTGATTGGGTGGCTGGTATTCCATTTGGGTACCCCAAGCCATAGGAATTTCTCTGCGTAACACTCTCTCAGGCCAACAATTACAAACTTGCCACCCATTTCATCATAAAGGCTTAAACCATTGTGAATTACATAAACCCTTTACATGCATCGATTAACTTAGGCTTCAAGCCCTAAGTCCATGGCATATGAAATATGCCATGGAAGTGTTTAAGCTAAGGTTTCTAAAATTATATTATTCTTCGACTATTGCAACCATATAGTAAGAATATGGTAGGACCTAATCAAGTCATAAATATTTACACCATGATAAATAAGTGTCACATAAATAACAAGTCTGTGTCACGCAAGTAATATGTGTGGTAGTGACCCTATCACTAGCATAAAGTACGTAAATAATAATAATAACAACCAGTGAATGTCACTAGGATAGGGATGCAAATGCAAGCACTAATAACAAAACAATCAGTACTTTCCATTAAGCTTTATCGACAAGTTTTCCATTGCCAAGTATACCTGCACGTAAACGGGGTAAGAATGCATTAGTTCAACAGAGCTAAGTAAGCCCGTTGTGTCAAGTAGAAATTGTTACCTCTCAAGGTTACAAGGGAAACTAGTCCCGCCACTCCACCCCTTTATCCTTTAACAAAGTCAAGTTAGAATCATGTATACGACATTAAGCACATGCTATAAATAATGAAGTGCGTAAGCAATGAACTAACTTACACATCAATGCTTAACCATAGTACAAACAGTAAACAACATCACAACAATGTAAGTAACATATTAATAACCGCATAGAGAAATATGGAAGTAGGGTGTAAAAGAAACTTACGACAGTACAGCAGTATAATCAGAGTACGACACATTCTGCAAAGTTCAATTAATGTCCAGCAAAGGTAGTTTTGACTAGCCTAATTTTTTTTTTCAATTTTTGGGGACATTACAAACCCCTAGGGGCAAGAAAGTTTAAATCTATGTGGTTAGGCATGTACATTGTGTGAAAATATCTAAAGAAGGGTGTGTATGAGTTAGTTTATTGTGATGGAAATAAGTTGTTGAAGCATCGAAATAGGATCTACCTGAATAAGTATTACGCTTATGCATTATGTTTTTTCTTGTATTATAATTGTAAAATTTTGTAAATGGCCATTAGTGGTTAGTGTTTCTTATGTAGTCTAGTGTTATTTCAGATGTCTTTGGATTGCTTCGTAGGGTTCATTTATGGTGCCAGTTGTCACACTCGCAACCTGGCTTCATCTGCTTGGGTCATTTATGCACCCATAGGACAAGTGGTTTCCTTGGGAGGCGCTTTCTTAGGTCCTACAACTAACAATGTAGTTGAGTACAGTGCTATCATTGAGCTTCTTTGGGATGCTATATTGCATGGTATCACCTACCTGGAATTCAGAATCAACTCTTAGTTAGTGGTCTGTCAACTCAATGGGGTCTACCAAGTGAGACACCCTACCCTTTTACGTCAACTTTTGTGGATTAGGTTACTTGAATGAAAATTTAAACATATTATATATCAACAATTTCAAGAAATCAAAACACTATTATTGATGCATTTGCTAACTACACTTTAGACTAGAATTTGTCATATACTACATTTTAGACTAGCATTTTCTAACTACATTTTAGACTTGCATTTTTCACACACTACTTTTTAGACTATAATTTGTCACATGCTGCATTTTATACTGGCATTTTATACTGACATTTTAGACTGGCATTTTCTAACTACATTTTAGACTTGCATTTGTCATGGAAAAATTTCCTTACTATTTTGTGGCTCCAAGGAATATTTGGCTAACATGTTCACCAAACCATTGGGAACATCTACATTTGAATATCTGAGAAAGAACTTAGGCATAGAGAGTGTTGAAAATGTTCTACCAGTTGAGATTAACGGGGTGTGTTGAAGAATGTAATCTCACTCATTAGTTAGTTATTTATTTGAGTAGTCACTTAGTGACCCATAGTATTTTTTTTCCTATGGTATTCACCCATGGTATTGTTATCTTGTAGTCCTATATATGTTGGTTTTTAATAATGAGAAGGCAATCAATCTGCCCATTTTTTTCTATCTATTTTCTACTTCTCTTGATTTCTTTAACACATTTCACCATAAGCAATACTACACTATCTCGACCCAACCATACGAAACCTCTTTTTGCGTCCTTAAATCTAAGCATACTTGAGAAACATACTACTCAACATGAAACCATGTTGTTATCAATCTTAGCAAACACACGATAGTCCTCAAAGATCATGTTGTAGATTTGTTAGACATCACATCTCTTCTTAGTACTTATCAACAATGTTTCCTTGCTAAGGAAAACATGCACATCCCATCACACTGTCAATCCCATTATCCTACACTAAAGCTTCTTGTACACCACTTTGACAATTATCTTCCTCGCCTAAGAAAGACATACTTGATCCCCATATAAATTGTCCTAATACATTATCCTAACCATGTGAAACTTTGCCAATTGTCTTCCTCGCCTAAGCAAGATATACTTGGTCCCCATAGCGAATGTCCTAATACATTATCCTAACCATGCGAGTCGGTCGACAAAGCTACCAAAATGTCTAAACGCATTGTATGTTTGTGTGGCATGGCCTCCATGCCCTCCTATCATCATTCATACAATTGCCTATAAAGCTCCAAGTCGGTTGATTACAAGAATGTATAGACATATTGACTTTTGAGTAGGCTACATAATTATATTCATCATTGACTTTTGATAACCGACGAGAGTGGAAAAAAACAACTCTACGTCAACATTCTTGGAGGCTCAAATGCAACTCGTGTTTTCCCACATGCGACTCAGAATATTTTTTATTTAAGATTTTGTGATTTTCTCTTTTTTTATGATTTTGATTTTTTCTAAAATGTCTATATTTTTATTTAATAAAATATTTTAATATACAATTGCTAATATTTTTAAGTAATTAATGTATTTATTTTTTAATTTAATCAATTACAACTATATTATTAAAATGGTATATTACTATATAGTTTTATGCGAATAAAACTATTTTTAACAAAACTCTTCACATTAAAATTTAACAACCTTGTAAAACATTGAAAATCAACATGTATAGATTGTGTAGCTCTCCTTAAATTAAGAGCCATTCAAGGAATTAAGAACCATGAACTTTACTGGACCTTCTCCTTCTTCATATTAAAAGGACCATGACTATGGAACATTGTCTTATCATCATACAATAAAATTAAAAGGAGTAGCCAACAAATTCAAATATTCCCATAAGGTCACTTATTCAAACTCTAGAGTTAGACTTGATAAGGGTGCTCAGTTTTTCACTATATAGTCCAAATTAAGGTTCTCATGGAACCAAGTTATATATTCATAATTAAGGTGAAGGATTTCTTAAACTAGTATAGCTATAAATAAAGTAATAGGTGAATGTTTATAAAGAAAATCAATCACTTAGTTTTATGAAGATATCAAAATCCAAACCTTTGATCTTATATAAATGTGAGCCGTATAACATATGTTGTGGAAAATTGGAGCATAACAAACCATATAACATTACAAACCAACATGTGCATCGAACACCACACCATGTCATTTATATCATGGAAACCACAATAGGTATATATATATTATAACCATAAATTTTAATAAAAACTCAAATGCTAGAACCTCCATGGTGATAGGACTATGACTATGGCATGTAATGCCTTCGTGGACTATGCCAAGGTCCACACCCTTTTTACACTATAACCATAGTGTTATACATTTTGCTAAGACAATTGATTTATTCTAACACCATAGTGCTAGTTTTTGCCAAGGCCATCAAAATATTATTACAACCATAGCATACTACTATGCTTTAAGAACATGAAATTACATCGCAAGCATCATATTGTTCACGCCATAAATGTTTAAATAATTTGCAGCCATCAAATAACCATATCATATGATATATACACGATAAACATTAAGGAACATAAAGAAGGTGCATTTAGGTCAAACCATGTAGTCTCATGCAATGTATAAAATCATAAACTCGCTTTTTTTATATAACAAGAGGTCACCCTATGGAGGAACGATACGCTTCACAAACCCTAAGCATCTTGCGCTTAAGGAAAGGTATTTACACACCAAAGTATAAAGTATGGTAAGGTCAAGGCCTTTAAATTACAATGCAGCTTATGGGATGGGGTCAAGACCATGGACAATCTCCCATGCCTTACACTAGTTTCAGCCTATTATAAAGATAAAACGATATAAAGAACCTGTATAAACAAAATACGTCAGCTGCGTCGACATGGTTGGAGGTTCTGGAAGGAGCTAGCCATTGTAATCATCAGTAGAACCCGGCATAACCAATAGGACAAAGATATTAAAAATAGCATAAGTAAAAACATAGAAATATGCTAAGAAAGTAAGAGAGTAATGCATGTAAACAAAAAATTATTTACTATTTTTAGGTGTGTTACAACTATCTTGATAAAACTAGTTGCTCATGAAATTATGCATATTAGACGGACTGATCTTTATGGCATTCGATATGGCCGTGTATGGTTGTTCCATATCAGATCTCACATGGGATTAAAGTATGGTGTTCTTTATGTATTAGATCTGTTTTTTAAGTGGTGTACAATTCTACATTAAGGGGAAGTAGCGATGTTGATTGCTATCTTGATAAAACAAGTTGCTCATAAAATTATGCATATTAGATGGACTGATCTTTACGGCATACAATATGGCCGTATACGGCTATAACGAATTAGATTCAAGATGGGTTTGAAATATGAAGTTTATTGTTATAAGTCTCATACAATTAGATGTCTAATTTTTGCCTACATTGTTGTTGAAATGATGATTGTTTATTGGTGTAAATGATGCTTTGTTTCTTTATGTAAATATGATTTATTAGTTTGCTTTTATAACATGTTATCTTTATAGTATTAAGTATTATTTCATTGTGCATACCTTAGATTCAATCTTCTCATTGTTAGGAAGCCCATATACGTGACCTTGATGTTGTGTTCCAGGGTTGAGTATGTCATACACTAGTGTGACCTTACTTGTTGGGCATGGCCATCAACTACTTGTATAAGTTAAGATACAACTAAGAAACATGACGTGTCTGAACCCAAGCGAGTGACCTTATTCTTGCAAATATTTGAGTTTTCATTTAACCATAGGCAATGCTACACTATCTTGACCCAACCATACGAAACCTCTGTTTGCCTCCCTAAATTGAAACATATACTTGAGCAACATACTACTCAACATAAAACCATGTTGTTATCGATTTTGTCCAACACATAATAGTCCTCGAAGATCACGCTCTAAATTTGTTAGACATCACATCTCTTCTTGGTAATGATCAACAACGTTGCCTTCCTAAGGACAACATGCACATCCCATCACATTGTCAATCCCATTATCCTACACCAAAGCTCATTGTACAACACTTTGCCAATTGTCTTCCTCGCCTAAGCAAGACATACTTGATCTACATAGTGAATGTCTTAATAGATTTACCTACCCATACGAGACTTTGCCAATTATCTTCCTTGCCTAAGAAAGACATACTTGGTCCCCATAGCGAATGTCCTAATACATTATCCTAACCATGTGATATTTTGCCAATTGTCTTCCTAACCTCAACAAGACATACTTGGTACCCATAGCGAATGTCCTAATACATTATCCTAACCATGTGAGTCGGTCGACAAAGCTACTAAAATGTCTAAACGCATCGTATGTATGTGTGGCATGCCCTCCATGCCCTCCAAGACTTGGTCCCCATAACGAATGTCCTAGTACATTATCCTAACCATGTGAGTCGGTCGACAAAGCTACTAAAATGTCTAAACGCATCGTATGTATGTGTGGCATGCCCTCCATGCCCTCCAAGACTTGGTCCCCATAACGAATGTCCTAGTACATTATCCTAACCATGTGAGTCGGTCGTCAAAGCTACCAAAATGTCTAAACACATTGTATGTTTGTGTGGCATGCCCTATCTGCCCTCCAAGACATACTTGGTCCCCATAGTGAATGTCCTAGTACATTATCCTAATCATGTGAATCGATCGACAAAGCTACCAAAATGTCTAAACGCATAGTATGTTTGTGTGGCATCCCCTCCATGCCCTCCTATCATCATTCATACAATTGCCTATAAAGCTCCAAGTCGATGCATTACAAAAATGCATAGACAATTGACTTTTGAGTAGGCTATATAATTATATTCATCGTTACCTAAGAATGGTGTGGCATGGTACGGAGAAATGAGGAGAGTGGCGAAAACTTAATCTACGTCAACATTCTTGGAGGCTCGAAGGCGACTCCTGTTTTCCCACACGCGAGACAAACGAAAATAGAAAAAAAAAAGGTCCGACATATGCATTCTGTAAAGTAGTTGCGTGCATTGTCTCGATAGATATATTCCACCGAACTGTCACTGTGATTGATTAATGGTGTTGTAAATATTATGAAAATAATTCAATATATGTGTACATTCTTTCTTTTTATGGCATTGAATTTCCAGGCCTGACGATGACTCTTGTGAATTTCCAGGCCTGACGATGACTATGGAACATTCTCTTATGATAGTACAATGAAATTAAAGGCCAGCCAACAAATTCAAATATTCCCATCATCGTACTATTACCAACAAATTCAAATATTTCCATAAGGTCACTTATTCAAACTTTAGTGTGAGAGTTGATATGGGTGCTGTCACTTTTTCACTAAATAATTTGTTCAAATTTAAGTTGTCATGGAACCAAGTTATATATTCATATTTGAGGCGAAGGATTTCTAAAACTAACATAACATAAGTAAAATGATAAGTAAATAATTAATCATTTAATAAAGGTTAAAATATATAATTTAAACTGATATAATCTTACTATAAATTAATAGATAAAAACTAGTAAAATTACAATATAGGTAATTGTTAATGAGATTATTATAATTAATCTTATAGTCAGTTATAATAATTGTCTTAAATGCTGACTTTCCTTTCATAGTTAATCCGATTAGCCAAGATTAATTAATAGTTAATAGTTAATATTAAGTATATATTAATATATACTAGTTTATATCTTTAAATATGATATAAACTAGTATATCATGATTAGGTAGGGATATTTAATAAGATTCTCTATAATTGTATATCCATTATTTATATTATAGTTAATAGTTTTTTTTTTCCAAAGAAAAAATTCGTATTTTATATATATATATATATACAAAATATATTGTGAGGATGGTCTACTATCAATATTTATATTAAAGTTACTAGTTAATATAAGGATAAAACAAATACTATTTAATAAAATAAAAACAAAAACAAATTGTTATAGTTTTCTTTAACAACGTTTAATCTTATTTAAATTTTAATCAGGATTTATTTAAGCATAACAAAATACCAAGACCATAAAATGAATCTCTATTATACACTTGTTACAGTTAAATTAATATAAAAAAATTAATATAAAAATAAAAACAAATTGTTCAAATTTTCTTTAACCACTCTTTATTTAAATCTTAATATAAATGCATCTAACCATAACAAAATAAAAAACCAAACACATCCAAAATCTAATATAATAACTAATTTCATATAAACATAATCGAACAAAAGAAAATCAAATATTCCTTTTTTTGTTTTTACCAAAAACAATTATTATAATATAACACCATTGGTGGAGCTCAGGTGGCAGGAAGGGATCCGTGTCACATAAACCTGCGGGGAAAAACAAGAGCTAAAGCGCAAGCAAGTAGGAATGGCTTTCGTTTCTACAGCAACGCTGATTTCCACGGCGGGTAGCAACGGAAAATCGTTAATGAGCATCCATAATGAGCTTAAGGCTCTCTGTAAGCCTTTCTCAACTAACGGAAACAGAATGGTTAGGCCGAGGAAATGTGTTGCGCCAATAAGCAGAGGCATCAGTTTTATCATGGCAGCCGTCAAGCAGGATGCAGGTGCACAAAGACGCATGGGCAATCATCATTCCAATATATGGGACGATCATGTCATACATTCTCTGTCAACGCCTTATGGGGTAATCAACTTAACCTAACTTTACAATAAATGGATTGATAAGTTGAATCTCTGCGATTTCATACAATACTATATATTAATTTATGTGTCCGTTTTATTCAGGCAACTTTGCATGATTTAAGGATATTGGGTGCCTTTGCTCACCTACTTAGGTCAGTTAACCATTGTGAGGTGTTTGAGTTGTCCAGAGTTACAGTAGTGAGCCTCCAGTGGTGATTTTTCCACAGTTAATAATCTCTGGAGTCATCGGATTTGAATCACTCCTAGAAGATTCGAACTTTCTTGATATATCTTTAGGCACTCTACTTTAAATCTAATCTTATAGTTTGTTTTAGTAAGGAGAAGATTTTTTGAACTTAGGATTCAAATTAATTTTAAAATTAATATTCTCTTAAAAAATTATGTTGGAAGGGTTTGAATGGCATATTATATAAAATTCTTTAGGCTTACATCTCAAGTTTGTGGCATAATAGATCAATATTGTCAAATTTGTAAATTGTCCATTTTGCATGCCATTTAGGTGGAGCCGATTTTGGCTAAAATGAAGCCCAGTAATTGTTTAACTTTATTTGTGACTTTAAGAGTAAATCAAGGTCCCAATTGGCTTCACACTATACCATTTACCAAGGTTCCAATTGGCTTCACACTATACCATTTTAGTTCATTATGGAACAATTTAATAGGTATGAACATTTTTACAAAGGCTTAAGCATATATATTAATACTATATATTAATTTATGTGTCCGTTTTATTCAGGCACCTTCGTACCGTGAACGTGCTGAGGGACTGATTAAGGAAGTAAAGGATATGTTCAATTCCATCTCAACCGCAGATGGAGATTTAAATGCTCTCCTTCAGCGCCTTTGGATGGTCGATAACGTTGAACGTTTGGGAATCGACCAACATTTCAAATATGAGATAAAAATAGCACTCGATTCTGTTTACAGGTCGGTCAGTATCTTTCTTCAAGATGCCATTAAGGGTGCATTAGTGCATGCTGTTCCATATTGTTACAGTTCACGCTTTTGTTGTTAAAATGACATATAATTTGGATGTAAAAATAAACATCAAAATTTAAATTGTAGAAAGTTTAACGTTCCAATTCTCGGTTTTTATTTACATTTTCTACAGTAAATTAAGTAGTGGAGGGATTTAATTTTCTTAGGTGTTTATTTTTTACCATTTAAACAGAGCCAACACTAAAAAAGCTGTAACAGGAAAAAAAAAAAGACATAGTATCACAGGATAAGGGATATCCTGATTGGTAGGGTGCTTTAGAGTATTTCTCGGCATTCAGTATAGTGGTTTCTATATGCTTTTTAGCTGTTCTATTTTCATTCTCATTTTTATTGCTTTTATTACTGTATAACTTCACTTCATTTTAGTAGTTTAATTTTTTATATAATTAAGCCGTAAGGCGTTTACCAAATGGGAGTCGACTCCCCTCACTTATTGCGTTTTTTTTTCGTGGTAGATTTTTTTGGTACGATTGGGCTCATCTTGATCGTTCATCTTCATCTACTGCCTCTACTACCTCTACTGCCTGGCATTTTTGTCAGCCTCCCTTAAATGCACACCTACCTCACCTTAAGGTCACAGCTGCAGAAATGAGACAGAAATGTTAGATCTGGGAGACCCAGATAAACAGAGGAAGCAAAAATGCAAGCAAACCCTGGTAGCTGCTGCTAGCGCTGCATCCGTGGATTTGTTCACATTCAAGAACCAGCACGGCACCTCTCAAGGATTGAGCTTTGAGCGATGAAGAGTAGCCTGGATCACGCTTTGGCCATGAATCAGCGATTGCACTTCCCGGAAGAGCTGGAGAAAATTATAAACCAAGGCGCGCGGTCGTATGACCACTGGCATGAGGAGAACAAGGGCATGGAACCTGCGGCTGTGGACATCAAAGAAACGCCCAAGGAGTACGTCTTCTACGCCGTCTTCTAGGAAGAGGAACAAAACCGCGGTTGCAGAGCTCACCGGGATTGCTACTATGCTGCCAATACTCACGTAATTACTAGATTCCCAAGTCCTGTTTCGAGTCAATGTATTGAGGACATTGATATAGGCTTTGTATGTCTGTTTTGCATCAATTTCAAGCTCCACAACGGGCTATCTGCAAGGTAACATGACGAAGAATTGCTGTGGAAGAAGGCAGCGGTACAGGAACAATTCGAACTGCACAAGACCCTGCATGTTTCAACTATTAATCAGATAGTCAATGAATGCCATGGGTGCATTATCGCCTCGTCTAGGCAATGTCCTCATAATATGACTTTACTATTCGATAATGAACTAGGTTTTCTCTGTGTTTAATAAGTAACTTGTGTTTAATATTACTATTCAATAACGAAATCCATAAGATATAGTAATGCAGTCTCTTGCGATATATGAAATCCATGAGGCTGCAGTCTCTTTTTCTTTACTATTCGATAATGAAATCCATAAGAAGTCCGTTTTGGCGTTTTACCTTCACGAATATAGAAAGAGAAGGAAAGCAAGAAGGAAGCAGAGTGTGGAACCCCTAGCACTATTGTCTAGCCGTTAAAAGGAAGACCAACCTAACCGAGTCCCAAACCTCTTGAACAGTGTGTTCTACTCGGAAGCTCAAAATCTAATGGCCATACTTAAAAACGATGATACAGAAGGAATGACACATAACGACATATTATCACAAAAGCATTCCAAACTTACTTTGTTAAAGTGTCCTAATTGATCTCTTGTTGAGCCATAAAATCACTGCCATTCGACCCTGGACATGTTCAAATACCTTGTAAAACCGCTACTGAGATATTACCATGCCATATCGACAAAAATATCACGAGCGAGTTTTCAACGCATTAAAATATGTCCTGACTCGAATTGCAGTGCGTGAACTGTGTAAAACGTGACAGAGTAAAAAGGAACGCGTTACTTGAACAAGATCGCGGATATTTATGACAAGAGCACCCTTTGTAGGTTTGATGTCCACCCATTTAGTTCCTTGAGAAAATTAGCGGGAAATCCCAAGCTTTGGGAAACTAGGCTCTCGATAAATTCCACCGTCTTACACAGCAATCTCAGCAGCTTCTCTATGACCATTCTGCGCATTAGTATGCCATGATCGCAAATTAATGAATTGTCTATCAATTAGGTTAAATAGGAATATAACCTAGACTGAATGCCTCTAGGCTGGACAACATTTCTGGCAGCAGTAGTGACAGTTGCGTCGATGAGCCCTGAATTGGCATTCACTTCTAGTTTGTCATCGTTTACAGATTTCTCTCTGGCCTGTGATGGCCTCAGTGACCACGGCATGCTCCACATGCTATCATCGGTCATCCATGCGGTCTGCCATCTGTTGTGAAGATCCGTCGGTCGTCCATGAGGTCTGCCACCTGTTGTGAACATCTTTGATCAGCGTTTTAGAACAAATAAATTATTATGTAACGGGTAAAGCCAGTGACCACCGCATACTCCACTTGCTATCGCTGGTCATCCATGCGGTCTGCCACCTATTGTCAAGATTGTTGATAGCGTTTTAGAACAAAGAACAAATCAATTATTATGTAGATGTGACATATGCTTGCTTTGTGAGATGGTTAGATGGAGGTTTACAAATCGTTTATGGGGAGTGAGATGCTTGATTTAAAATATTCAAGGTGTAGCTACACATGACTTTTGTCTTGTGGTACTAGCTTTAGCGCAGCTTTCTTTTTCGTCATATTTTAAGGCTTTTTCAAGTTCCCATTCTTCAATATCGCAGGTTACAATGCACATAGAGGGACTACACAAGGTTTCTACTCCACTTCCTCATGCATGGAAAACACAACCTGTTACAAATGTGTTGATAGAGAAAAATGGGATGAGTCATTTGTGGCCACGATATGTTCTTGAATAGCTACCAAGTTGTCCATACTCAGAAAAATGAAAGATTACATGGAAACAACATATCAATTTCTGAAGCCAAGCTCTACATTCTGTCCACCCACGAGCCGTTCTCTGCAAAAATGTTTTTAATGATAGTTTTGTTTTAATCCATAGAATGACTAGCTTGTGCCATAGGAATATGGTCTAGATATTAAAGGAATAGCAATTTGTACCTCCTCGCCTAAAATAGCCACAACGATGCCATACCTGGCCTTGCCTCGTGGCCCGAGGGGAATTAAAGAAAGACAAATTCACACAATTGAATATTTGGTCAACATGCATCGCTATAGAATATCTTTAGATTCATTGGACAATTCATTTGTTTTGTTCTTTTTGCCCTGAATTGGACAAGCATATCTACTAGCACAATTAATGCTCGACAAAACACANAAACAAAGTAATGCAACAAAATTAAAACTATGAATTATAAGGAAAAATTTACAAATTAGTAATTTATAGAAAACCATTCAAATTGAAATTTGTGGACAGTTCGAAGAGAACACAGTATACTCTTTGTAGTTATTTTATTAATATTCTTTGTTGTTTATCTTTATATGTTTGTATTGGGATCAACATGTATGATAAGAGAATATTGTAATTAATAGGTTTGATTATTATGCAAGCTGATGACTATTCACTATAAAATATTTCTTTCATTATTATGCAATTTTATTAATCAAGTGAGTTATTCCATTCCGTGCAATATTAATATTATGTGCTCTATTCAAGCAAGGAATAACCTCTATATTATATATGGAAATTTGATTAATTGCATTCCTCATCCTCCCCACCAAGATGATTGGATGATGTATTGTATGTTTATGATTAGTGGATCTCTGATTCATATTTTTTCCAGCATGCTCAAATGGCCATAGAATTACTTTCTCCTGGCATCCTCGACTAACCTTATATTCTTATTGCCTATACGCTTTTTGGTCTCCCTATTTGCATTGAGCAACCACCACTCCAAACTATCGATGAAATAAATGGGTGGAAAAATTGAATGCGAGAGGTAGGTTGTCTCTTGAATGCCAGAGGTAGGTTGTCTCTTGTAGTGTATCTTTACCTCCCACAGGTGCTCGTGGATGGATGCCACGTGAACTGAACGCATGCTGGGAGGGAGTCATGCAAGAGGAGAGGAATATACTTTTGAAATGCAGATATGTAATGGTCAATTATGTGAGGAATATAATGTCTTTTAAATATTGTATCTAAACTTCAAATTGTCTTCCTTGTTGTATATGTCTACATCTCCTTGCTTAACTTGCAACACAACGTTCTTTTATTGCACCCCTAGGTAAAGAAACAAGTTCGTGCTATATATAAGGGACAATTGTCCACATTTGCAAAAAAAAAGAGGTTAAATCACTAAAATAACCTCCAAAGTGGTCAAGACGATACATAATAAGTGAAAGGATAGTGAGAATTTCTTTGAAGCTTGTGGAAAGATATAAAGAAGCAACCAAATCGGGCAAGAACACTTTAAAACAAGTTGAGATTGATGCAGGATTCAACAAAAACAAACACTTGATAGCCTCGACAAAAATGGCGTAGTGCAAGAACAAATTTCAGGAATTCAACTCGTCAAGATGAAAACATACATGGTAGACCCAGAAACCTTACCAAATAAAATACAACCCTGTAAGGAAATTGATCGCCAAGCTCAGCATTCTCTCCAACTCAAAATGCAAGAAAAAATCAGCTCGCCAAACAGGCCTCTCGATTAATATATACTAGTGACCGGTAAAGGCAATTACCACGGCATACTCAACTTGCTATCGCCAGCCGTCCATGCGGTCTGCCACCTGTTGTGAGGATCCTTGATCAGCGTTTTAGAACAAATAATACAGGTTGCCCATGCGTTCTGACACTTGTTGTGAAGATCCCTCATCAGCGTTTTAGAACAAATAATATCGGTCGTCCATGCGGTCTGCCACCTGTTGTGAAGATCCGTGATCAACATTTTAGAACAAATAAATTAATATGTAAATTATTTGAATATTTATTATAATAAATTAAATATATATATTAATATTATTATTTATCATAAAAATTTAAATAAATAAATTTTTAAAATAATGTTTTATTCTTCTTATATAATTATATTAAGAATGTTTATCATAAATCATAACAATTAAATTAATATTTTTTATATTTATAAATAAAATAGTTTTATTTAAGGATTTTGTTTTATATGGTTATAATTATACTAAGAAAGTTCATTATAAATCATAAAAAAATAAATTAATATTTTTATAATTATAAATAAATTAGTTTTACTTAAAAACTTGTTTTATATTTTTACTACTTATTGATAAAAGCTCTCTTATGCTTTAATATAAAATCACTAATACATATAATTAAATATTATTAACAACATTAAAGTACATTACATGTATTTACTTTTTTTTATTAAGAAATTTATTATTACTTATCTCTTTTATAAAAAATTAATATTTATATTTTAAATTATACTCAAACTTTTTTCTTAGCTATGAGTGGACCTAATGGTAAAAAACAAGACACTTCAACATACACACACACAATTTCAAAACAGAAGGCGTTGGGAAGGCATGAGATTCCTCACTCTTACATACCCTATGCTCATATCTTGTAGAGAAATGAGCGTTGGTGCTTCGTGATACTATTGGATCATCCTTCACACCCATCCCCCAAAAATAATCATCATCAAATTCTATGGAAAAAATTTCCACTATCAACTCCAAGAAGGGATCAATTGCATCTAGACAATGGGATATGCATCAAGGATTTTGTTCAACAACTGGTTGTGCATAGGTGGAAGGTTGCGATGCATGAAGACAAGATCACTCAACCATTGTTAAATTCCGAGTAGTTTCTCTTCTCCATGTGAATGCGTTCAACGACAGACAAATTATGCTCACACTCTATAACACTCCAAATTTGACTAATTGCATTTTTTTTACGCCGGAGAGGAGTGGGTTGTGGAGTGAGGAGTAGTGAGCAGCTAATAAATATGCCCATGTGAAATGATCAATGCCTCTCACTTTCCATGAGCGTTTTGATTATGATCTTAGCATCAAAGGTTTCAATGCTTAAACCTGATAGGTGGACAAACACAAGCCTTCTTTTTCATCATAACCATAGCCTGCATGTTCAATTATAACGGAAAATCACTTACTTCACCTTTGACTGCAAGAAGCTTTTATCAAAATCATTTATCCTTATTTGTGCAAAGTTAATCTTGAAATAATATTTTACTCCCTAACCTTTATCATTAATGAATAATTTTAATTTATTTAGTACATAGATGCATAAAAATTTTGGATCTACAATGAACTACAAAAACTAACAATTCATTGTCATTTCGATGAGAGAAAAAAAAAATTATGATTACTTTTGAAATTCGGATAATGTAATGGCCAATTATGTGAAGAATATAATGTTTTAATTTATTGTATCAACCATAAGATTTTATTTACTAAAATTTGTGGTTCAACACTTCAAATTGTCTTTCTTGTCATATATGTCCACATCTCCTTGCTTAGATTACAACACCAGGTTCTTTTATTTTACCCCTAGATACAATTGCTAGTTTATATTTTTCATTTTTTAATAGTTTTATTTCTATCCATTATGGGAATGCACCTTCCTTCTTTTCCTGCAAATATAGTTTATCTTCATCGCTTTCAATTTATTATGCATATAACGATAACGTTATATTGCGTGGTAGTTGTTGGAACGAAAAAGGCATTGCCGACCTCAACTCAACTGCTCTGGCCCTGAGAACTCTTCGACTGCACGGATACAATGTATCATCAGGTTCGGCTTGACATTTCTTTTTATTTCTTAAATTTTAATGATAATGGTTGAAATGGTAAATGTTCATTGTTAGAATTTTGCATAATTCAGGTCTCTAAGAGTATTTTATGTGGTGGAATCTATTTATATAATGATTTTTACAATTAAAAACTCAATCTATCACTCGATTATAACAATAATCAATTATGTGTTTTCTCTTAGGAGGTCACGGGTTCAAATCCAGAGGGGGTAGTGTATGTACACCTCTGTAGACTTTAGCAGTTAAATAGCTGAGCAGAGGGGGGTCCCTTGTCCCACAAACAAAGGGGTCTCATACACCAATTTGGTGTCTCGCTTGGCGGTGACCTTAAAAATAGATTATTATTATTATTAACAAATCCTAAAAATAAAATGTTGACACTCAAAATTAATGACAGTCAAAATTGTTTATGAATAATATTTTACAAAACATAAAATGTTTAGTAAAAAATTAATGACATTCAAAATCGTTAATGAAATAAGATTTTACCGTTATAGTTTCTTATTTATTATTATTTTTCTCTGTATCCTTCATTCAAAATGAAACAAGGTATAGGAAAAAAGAAATGTGGTTAGGCACCAAGTATGTAAATAATTGAAGGTTATTTTTAATGAATAAATAAATAAAATATTTTTTATAATTAAATGAAGTTGATTTCTAAAGTTTTTTTATAATATTTATGGAAAAATTAAAAATAATAGTTATAAATTAAAATAAGTAGTAAAAAAAGAAAGCTAAAAGTTAAGAGCATGTATTTCCTTTTTCAAAATTAAAAATATGTAATTCCTTTTTCAAGAATATCAGTTAAGAAATAGTAATCTATGTATAACTAACTTTACAACTTTTTAATTTTGAAAATAGATTATTAATTATGTCTATTCTCATTTACATATTTATGCAGATATTATTTCAGATTTTGGACTTGCTTGAGTTGATTAACAAGATTAACCTAATTGTAACAAGTGTATAGCAGGCATTCTTTTCATGGTTGTGGTATTTTGTTATGCTTAAATGCATTTTGATTAGGGTGGTTAAAGAAGCTAGTAACAATTTGTTTTTGTTTTTTCATATCATTTTTTGTTTTTTTCTGTTTATTGAATAGTATTTGTTTTATGATTATATTAACTCTAACAATATGGTATGAAAAATGGATATAAAATTATATTTAAGCCTTTGTTTAACAACCAGCTATCTTCACAAAGTAGTTGGTTGTGCCTATCCCCATTCACCCGCCACTTTACTCGTGATTTGGTTGTGTTAGTATCTAACATTTTGGACTTGCTTGAGTGGATCAACAAGATTAACCAAAGTGTAACAAGTATACACGAGGGATTCACTTCATGGTCCTGGTATCTTGTTATACTTAAATACATTTTGATTAAGATTTAAGTAAGCTTCACTTAAAAGGTGGTTAAAAAATAAATTTTTTTAATTTTTTTTTTTTTTAAATAGTATTGTTTTGTGCTTATATTAAAGTTATATATTTTAAGATTCAGTATCCTCACAAAACTAAATGTCCCTATCCTCAGAAAACTAACTGGTTCGTTGTACATATCTACATTCACATTCACTTTATGGTTGTCACTTTCGGGTAACCTTATTATTATTCATATTATTTTTTATTTTATTTTATGAAAATTTCAAATTAAAACCGCCCATAAATATCTTGATCATTCATTTTTTTTGCCATTGTTTTATGAAATGTTTACTTTACTGCAGATGCAACTCAATAACGCTAATAAATATCTTTCAGATGTGTTGAAGATTTTCAAAAGCAAAAACGGAGTCTTTGCCTGCTTTGCAGTTAAAAATACAGAGCGGAGTGGTGAAATCCGAAGCATTCTTAATTTATTTCGGGCATCCCTCATTGTCTTTCCCGGGGAGAAGATTATGGAAGAGGCTGAAAACTTCGCTAGAAAATATCTAAACGAAGCCATACAAAAGATTCCCATTTCCCATCTCTCGCGAGAGGTGAAGAAGCTGTGGCTTAATAATATCACATATATTTGTTTCGGCCCTTCTCTGTGTTAATTTTATTTGTATCTATTGTCGATATTGTGGTGGTGGGCAGATAGAGTACATTCTTGAATATGGTTGGCAAACAAATTTACCTAGACTGGAAGCACGAAATTATATTGATGTATTTGGAGAGGACAGTCTGTATATATCAGCCCCATGTATCAACACTAAGAAACTGTTAGAATTGGCAAAGTTGGAGTTTAATATCTTTCACTCCATACAACTGAGAGAGTTGCAACATCTCTCCAGGTGATGATAAACTCTGTAATTGTCATTTACATATTCTTCAAAGTCAAGCTATCAGGGATTTGATTGTTGCAATAAATTCTATGAATTATTTTATCGTGTGTAGATGGTGGACGGAATCGGGTTTGCCTCAAGTAACCTTCGCTCGGCATCGCCATGTGGAATTTTACTGTTTGGCATCTTGTATTGCGCTTGACCCCAAACATTCCGCATTCAGGTTAGGTTTCGCAAAGTCGTGTCACATTGCAACGGTTCTGGACGATATCTACGACACTTACGGAACAATTAACGAACTCCAACTCTTCGAAGGTGGCCATGGTTGAACTTTAACTTGATATAGATTTAGTAGTTTCAATCTTTGGTGATTTCATCTTGTATATTCAAATGTCTATGCAGCGCCAACGAACTGACCAAAATCTATGTAACTGCTCAGATGGGATCCGTCGGCGACAGAGAACCTTCCAGAATATATGAAACGAGTATACATGGTACTTTATGAAGCCGTTAATGAAATGGCGCGAGACGCGGAGAAGATGCAAGGCCGAGACACGCTCAACTATGCGAGAAAAGCTGTACTATTCATTTATACTTTCATTTTCTTTTCAGAATGTTAGCTTGGCTAAAGATCTCTATGATGTCAGTGGGTGGTGATAACTTTTTCTTTGAGAGTGTAGTGGGAGGCTCAGTTAGATGCAGTTATGCAAGAAGCAGAGTGGATCGCTAGTGATTATATGCCTACATTTGAAGAGTACTTCAACAATGCGAAGGTTAGTTTTGGTTATCGCGTAGCGACACTGCAACCGATCCTGACCTTGGACATATTGCTTCCATATCACATCCTCCAGGAAATTGATTTTCCATCAAGGTTCAATGAATTGGCCTGGTCAATGCTACGACTCAGAGGTGACACAAGGACTTACAAGGTAACCACATCTATTTCCCGGACCATTAATCAGTATGAAGCAAAATAATTATTGTTGTCACAGGTTTATTGCTTACCGTTGCGGTTGAATCTTAGCATCTTGAAATCTAATGGTAAACAATGAGTTACCATTTTGAAATTTAATGGAAAGCAATGAACCTGCTGCTAATGATTCTTCGTAGCAGGCTAGTTAATTTTGGTTATTTAGTTCTGTATTATAACCATTTTATGTATTATGTCTATAATTTATGTTATATTAAATACAATTAACAGAGTAAGTTAATGAGTAACTAAATGGGAATTCCATTTTTTAAAGATAGTTTACTTACATGTTAAGTTATGATATAAAAATTAAAATAAATTATAAACTAGCAACAACCACATTAATTTTATTAAGGCTTTAGAGATATATTTTATATTATTTTAAATCGTGTTAATAATAAGTACTACTATGAAAGAGATGGCAGTTACTATGAAAGAGATGGCAGTTATTTGTTGAAAGTAAATAAATCTTGTTAATCAGCTCTTCAAAGTCCAACTCCAAAATATAAGAAATATTACACCTATCTACCTTGAAATGTAGGTTAGATTACAGTGTTTTATACTGTTTTGGTTTTAATTGTGTCGTGTGCTCTTTGATGAATGGTATTGTCATGGTGAATGCAGTTTTAATTGTGTCATGTGCTCTGATGAATGGTATTGTCATGGTGAATGCAGGTGGAAATGGCCCGTTATGATATGAAAATTGAAATAAACTATAAAACTTGATCAAATAAACTATTAAAAATAAGTACATTTCATTACAGTGCCTTTATACTGTTTTGGTTTTAATTGTGTCCTGTGCTCTAATGAATGGTATTGTCATGGTGAATGCAGGTGGAAATGGCCCGTTATGATATGAAAATTGGAATAAACTATAAATCTTGATAAATTAAACTATACAAAATGTACATTACATTACAGTGCTTCTATACTGTTTTGGTTTTAATTGTGTCATGTGCTCTGATGAATGGTATTGTCATGGTTAATGCAGGTGGAAATGGCCCGTGGAGAGGAAGCTTCGGCTATAAGTTGTTATTTGAAAGACAATCCTGAATACACAGAGGAGGACGCTCTCAATCATATCAACAATATGATAGATGATATAATCAAAGAATTAAACTGGGAATTCCTGAGATCCGACAGCAATGTTCCAATTTCTTCCAAGAAACATGCTTTTGAGATAACTAGAGCTATTCACCACCTCTACAAAGATCGAGATGGCTATAGCGTCGCCGACAAGGAAACTAAGCATTTTGTCATGAGAACCATGCTTGAACCTGTGCTCATGTGACCACACTGCATCGTTATGCAAGCTAATAACAAAAGGTTGTAATCAATGGCCGTTCTTTATACAACCGATAGGACTACATTTCGAAAAGTTTGCCAAAAAAATATTGACATTACTGATTATTCACATCATAATATTAAACTAAAACCAATGATTGAATTAACAAAAGCCTTCTTATATGATTGTAGATGTATGCCACAATCAAAATATTGTTCAGATCTACTCAGTGAAAATGTCTCAATTAAGAAAGGGCCAATGGGCTGAATATGCTCACATATAATCAAGTTCGTTCATGTGATCTTTGTCGAGAAACTTCACTGTTGAATATAGTATTATCATTTCTAAAAGCTGTAGATAAAAACTATGTAGTTTCAGGAGTTGAATCTCCTTCATGTGATTTATGTTGAAAAACTTTACTCTTGAATATAGTGTTGAATATAGTATTATCATTTCTAAAAGTTGTGGATAAAAAGTACTTAGTTTCAAGAGTCAGAAACACACACGCACCCTTAACACCTCTCTCTCTCCCTCACTCCTAACACATCTCTCTCTTTCTCTCAGTCCACAACTCATCCAGCAACACTTAGCCCCCACCCCCTATCTATTCCCGAACCCTCTCTCTCTCTCTTAGACACCCAGATTACACATCCACACAAGTCACCCCTACAACTAACACCCGCCCTTCTCCCCTCCCTA
>LPNX010358471.1:91914-106443 GCA_001517045.1 Pseudotsuga menziesii | reverse complement strand
CCCCTACCACTAACACCCCCCCTCCTCCATTCTCTCTAGCTCCCCAACTCATACAACTACACCTAACCCAAACCTCTCTATTTATTCCCCAACTCTCTCTCTCTCTCTCTCTCATATATATACACACACACATCCACAGGTCACCCCATACCACTAATAACTGCCCTCCACTCTCCCCCTCTCTCTCCCTCTCTCTCATACACACATCACTATGTCCCACATTAAACATGGCCATTAGCTTATGTATAGTAAAGGGTCAAGCTTTCATGATGAAAACCCAACTTGGTACTCAACTCGGCCATCATTTGATTACGAAAATGATATCCATGATCAGTTACTATGGATTGTGGAACTTCAAACCTAGGTATTATGTGATTAAATAGAAAGAGGGCAGTAGCCTTACCATCCTCTGCATATGTAGGCATTGTATCAACCCATTTTGTGAAATAATCCATGGCTACAATGATGTAACCATTCCCCCCAGCTGAGGTAGGTTTACAATGCATAAAGTCAATCCCACATTTGGGAAAATGGACAATGGCAATGGCGGGGTGTAATCATAGAAGTCTGGGTGTGATTTTTTGGATAGAAAATGTGACAAGGTGGGAATTTTTTAACTTCATCATGACAATATTTAAATATTGAGGGCTAAAAGTACCCGGCATGAAGTATTTTTTGAGTTGTATCCATCCCAAAAAGATGACCGCCACATGATCCAGAATGGAAGTCATTTATGAATTGTTCAGCCTCGTCATGAGTAAGACATCGTCAAAGAATCGAGTCAATACCATGTTGATATAAGGTATCATTAAGAATGAGGTAATACTTAGCATGGTGACGAATGCACCAGCGATCGTCACAGGATAGATTGGGATGAAATATTTGGTTGTGGAGATATATGATCAAATATCCATACCACAGCTCGGTCATACTTATCAAGAACAAGAATTCATTCAAAAATGAGTCATTGGACTCAGTTTCTATGAGAGCACAGGGTGTTAGAATAATCAACCCATAGTTACCCATATTTGACATTAATTAATCATTTTTGTCTCATTCCTAGATTCCAAGATTCTCTCTCTATGCTAGTTAACTTCCACATGTTCCTAGAAGTCAATACTTTCTAAACTGGGTCATGGAGCGCTTTGGAATCATCCTAGAAACATATTTAGTAAGTCTTCTTTTATTCCTGGTTCCTAAAAGTGCATATCTGTTTTTTCTGAAAGATGCTTTGCTTTACAACAGTTTTTAAGGCATAAAGGAAAAGCTAGTATAGGGGAACTTGCCTTGTTTTTTGACCACATCATCCTCCTTCCTTTTATCCAAAAAAAGGCATGAATGAGTTTTCTTTCCATCACTTATGATCTTTCCCACTTTCTTTAGCCAATTCGTGAGTATCTTCATATATTTGGAAAGTCCTTTTTGCACCTATGGGGGATTTGACTTGATTTAGTAAGCCTTCTTTTTGACCAATTCGAATAGAAACCTAGTGATTTTAAACATCTCATGTAATTATATATTTTAGTAGCCTATTACTTCATATGGTTTGCTTATGTACACTTATTCAATACAAGATTAAGTTATGCTCCAATTTCAGTCTTCTTTTGTGTGAATTTTGCATGTTTGATTAGCAATTTTGTGAGTGTAATTGATCTATCACTTGGGTTCAATTTCCACATGGTATTATATCCTTTGTAGATCAATTTATCTCCCATTTTTTTATTGAATGTTCGACATCACTGACTCGGAGCGCATTTTACTGATTGAAGGGCACAGGAGCTGAGATATGGACCAATCTCAAAGGATCATCAGTGACTCCATTCAATTTCTTCGAATGGAAAGATGAGATGGAGATATTGTTGAGAATGAAAGGTCTCTATAGGGTTACCATGGCTACTGAGGCAGAGCCTAATGCATCTGCAAAGAAAATCAAATGGCACAACAAGAGGGATGAGGCCTATGGTCTTTTGTGTCTAAGTATTTCAAGAGACCTCCTCTTTCATCTTAATTCATTGACATCTCCTAATGAGGTGTGGGAGAATATTGAAGAGATTTTTGGAAATATAGATGAGATGAGAGGACATCAAATGGAGAATGAATTAATCTCCTTGAGTCCCAGTAGCTTCTAATCATTGAAACTCTATTTTACCAAGTTTAAGGCCCTTGTTTGTAGTTAAAACAATGTGGGATTGAAAATAAGGAGGAGCAACTAGTTTTGACCATTATCTCAAAGCTTGGTTCTGATTATTTAGTGTTTGTTTCGACCTTCTATGCCACTAAATTGATAGCTTGAACTTGTAATATGCCTAAGCTTGTTGAGTTCATGGAATCCCTCACCTAGGAGCAAGGTAAATTGGTGATGATGGACACCATCAAACATTCCAAAGACCAAGCTTTGGTTGGTGGAGATTCGAAGGTGGATTCAAAAAGCAAGAAAAAAGCTAAAAATCCACCTTAGCAAAAGAGAGACAAGTCAAATTCTAAAGAGGAGTCCTCAGGCTCCAAGAAGAACCCCCAAAAGAAGAAGAACAAAGGAGAAATGAGTAAGTGTGCATACTACAGTAAGGGTTATCATCCTAAGAGCTCTTGTATGAAAAGGAAAATTGACATGTTAACCCAACTCCTGGAGAAGAACAACATCTCCCTTCTTGATTGCTTCAAGAAGAGGGAAGGAGGATCAAATTTAGAAGTCAAGGAGAGAATGCATGCCTTGTTTGTTGGCACCTCAAGCTCACCTAGCTTCATCATTGATTCTGGAGCTTTCAAACATATGGTTTCGAAAAAGGAGATCTTTTCCTCTCTTGACATGTCGAAAGGTCCACCAATAGTTTTGGGAGATAACTCTCTAACTGACAGTATGGGAAAGGGTAGGATTTATCTTGACCATAATAATTTCAATAGTGTGTTGTATGTTCCAGGTCTTGCCTCTAATATCTTGTCAATGTATGAGATGACTCACACTGGGTCTCCAAATAAAGTCATCTTCTCCCCCAATGAAGTTGAAATCACTGAGATTTCAAATGGTAAAGTCATAGCAAAAGGTGTTGTTGACCACACTTCTAAGGTATACAAGTTTTCCCATTTTCTACCCTACTCAAACCCCTCTTCTCTCCTTACTCATGCTAATGAAACAAGCAAGCTTTGGCATGAAATATTTGCCCATATTAACTACAAGTATATTTCTGATTTGAGTGACAAAGATATGGTCATAGGGTTGCCAAAGATCAAGTTTTGTAAGGGAGTTTGTCAAGGTTGTATCCTAGGAAAACACCCAGAGTACAAGTATGAGAGCTAATCGTGAGAGAACCTATGCACCCCTTGATTTGATCCACAATGACATTGCTGGTACATTCCCTCATATGTCCATGATTCAAGACAAATATGCACTCACCTTCATAGATGACTTTTCCAGGTATTGTTGGGTTTACTTCCTAAAGTATAAGTCTGAATTTGTTTACCTCTTCAAAGTATTTAGAGCCTTGGTTGAAAACTAGTATGGGAGGAAACTCAAGATCCTTAGATATGAAAATGGTGGAGAGTATGTCAAGTCTAAGTTCATTGACCATTGCAAAGATGTAGGTATCCAGATGCATCATTCTATTCCTTACACACCACAGCAAAATGGTGTTGCTGAGAGAAAGAATAGATCACTGAGGGAGATGGCAACTTACATGATGGAGGCTAAAACTTTTTCACCAAATTTTTGGGCCAAGGCTATAAAATTTTCTTCCTATATCCAGAATAGGGTGCCACATAATCAGCTTGATGGTATGAATCCTTTTGAATATTGGAGTGGGAACAATCCAGATGTGACCCATTTCAGGATTTTTGGCTCAAAGGCTTGGGCTAGAATTCCAACTGAAAAGAGGAAGGCTTTGCAACCCCAAATCCAAGAGTGCCTATTTTTTGGGTATTCTAAAGATTCAAGCTTGGTACAAGCTGATCAAATTGAGCACTAACAAATCTTCCATTTAAAGAAGTGTTCAGTTCGAATAAGAGCCTTTAGCAACAGTTGAAGTTGGAGAGTCCTCTTCACCACCACAACCATTGATTGTAAGGGAAGAGACTAATGAGTTTTCTGATTCTAATATGTCTGATAATGATGAATTAATTGTAGATCCTAACACCCCTACAAAACCAAAGTGGGAATCAAGGACCATTCATGTAGCTGGGGAACTAGATGGAAATCCTAATTACACTAGAAGGACTAGATCTCAATTTGAGAGTGCCCTTTGTGTGAAAGATCCACTCTTTGATGAGAAATGTTATTTGATGATATATTCTGATCCAAAGACATATGAAGATGTAGCACATGATCCAATATGGAAAAAATCCATGAAAGAAGAATTCATCTCGCTCCAGAAGAACAACACATGGGAACTGGTTGATCTCCACCCACGAAGAAAGATAGTGAAGTGTAAGTGGGTATTTAAGACTAAGTTTGTTACTGATGGTTTACCTTTCAAATATAAAGAAATATTGGTAGCCAAGGGATAATTTTAGGTACATGGTATTGATTACAATGAGACCTTTGCACCAGTGGCAAAGATCGACTCCATAAGGCTAGCTCTAGCCATTGCAGCTTCGAAGCAATGGGAGGTACATCACATGGATGTGAAGTGTGCCTTTCTAAATGGATATCTGAATAAAGATATTTATATGCATCAACCAGAAGGTTTTGTATCTAATCCATATTTAGTGTTCAGGGTAAAGAAATCATTGTATGGGCTCAAGCAAGCCTCGAGGGCTTGGTATGCCAAGATTGATGGCTTTCTGCTGTCACTGAGTTTTGTTCAATGCAAGTATGATCCTAATGTCTATTTGAAGCTGATTCATGGTTCTTTAATGATTATTGTTCTCTATGTGTATGACCTACTAATTACAAGAATTTCAAAGAAAGAGATTTCCTCCTTGAAGGATGCAATGAACCATGCCTTTTCTATGACAGATTTGGGATTGTTGAGCCAATTCTTGGGTCTCAAAAATTCTCAATACCAACATGGAATCAAATTCTATCAGTCCAAGTATGCTTTGGATTTTCTCACCAAATTCAGCATAAAATATTTAAATCCAAGAAAGACTCCATTCCTTTCAGGAGTTAAGCTTGAGAAAGCAGGTTCTTATCCTATGGTAAATAATACACTGTATAGGAAATTGATTGGGTGTTTGCTTTATCTTACACATAATCGAACTGGCTTATCTTATGCAGTTAGTGTGGCTTTGAGATACATGGATCAGCCTCATGAGATCCATTGGAGAGCAGCCAAGAGGATCCTAAACTTTGTTCAGGGAATAAGGACTCATGGGATTTTCTACAAAGCAAAATATGACTTAGAGCTAGTTGGATTTACTAACAGTGATTGGGAAGGTGACAACACAGATCAAAATTCTACATCAGGATATGTGTTCATGCTTGCACAAGGACCAATCATTTGGTCAAGTAAGAAACATAGTGCCATATCACTCTCATCTACAGAGGCATACTATAGAGGAGTTGTAAATGCAGCTACTCAATGTTTGTGGTTGCAGGGGATACTCGGAGAATGTGGTTTCAAATCAGAGTTTTCAACAGTCATCTATTGTGACAATTAAATCACCATTTGAATCTCCACTGATCCAATTCAAAGACAAAGAACAAGCGCATTGAGATCCATATGCACTATATCAGGGACCTTGTGCATGATGGTACCACTTCTCTACTCTACTGCGCATCTTCAGAATAAGTAGCAGATATCTTCACCAAAGTATTATGTAAGAAGACCTTCAGTAATCTCAAATCACTGCTGGGGATTTTCAATCATGTGGTGAAGAATGAATGATAACAAGATTTCCAAAAAAAAAAATCTTGTCCATGTTTAACGGAGGATTTTTCCACTGGGTTTTTGCCTCTTTCCTTGGTTGTATGGGCATGCAGTATGTAAAAGGGTGACTAAGCATTATTGCTAGGCCCTATAATTTTATGATATTTACTCATAAATCCAGTCTTAAGGGGGGGTGTTAGAATAATCAACCCATACTTACCCATATTTGACATTAATTAATCATTTTTGTCGTATTCCTAGATTCCTGGATTCCCTCTCTATGCTAGTTGACTTCCACATGTTCCTAGAACTACCACATGTTCCTAGAAGTCAATACTTTCTAAACTAGGTCATGGAGTGCTTTGAAATCATCCTAGAAACATATTTAACAAGTCTTCTTTTATTCCTGGTTTCTAAAAGTGCATATCTGTTTTTTCTAAAAGTTTCCTTGCTTTACAGTAGTTTTAAGGCATAAAGGAAAGGCTAGTCTAGGGGAACTTTCCTTGTTTTTTGACCACATCATCCTCCTTTGTTTTCTCAAAAAAAAAACATGAATTATTTTTATTTCCATCACTTATTATCTTTCCCACTTTATTTATCCAATTTCTTAGGATCTTCATAGATTTGGAAAGTCCTTTTTGCACCTAAGGGAGATTTGATCACTTGATTTAGTAAGCCTGCTTTTTTACCTTTTTGAATATCTCACTTAATTATCTATTTGAGAAGCCTATTAATTCATATTGTTGGCTTATGTACACTTATTTTAAATATTATTAAGTTATGCTCCAATTTCAGTCTCCTTTTGTGTGAATTTTCCATGTTTGATTAGCAATTTTGTGAGTTTAATTGATCTATCACTTGGGTTCAATTTCCACACGGGGAATATCACACATCAAATCCACGAATAGCAGAGACTTCTTGGAAGTGGTATTGGAAAATTTGAGATCAAATTCCTATAGGATGACAATCCAACGAGAATATTTTCCCCCTAGTACATAACGAGTAAGAATATAGTACATAGAGTTTTGATCTGCAAGCATAGTAGTGGTGCGAAGTAATATGTAGTGATGGAAATGTTGCACATCGATGAAAGTAGCGAATGCTAGCTTATCCACATGTGAGTAGCAGGTTTCAGAGTCAATAATACTCTTATGCAAATAGTAAATCACATGTTCTTGGTCATTTAGATCTTCCTGCATTAAAACCATGCCAATTGTAGTAGTAGAGGCGAAAATGTATAGCATAAAATATTTTGAATAATTTGGGGGATGAAACACAAGTGAGTGCATTATATCATGTTTCAAATTATCAAAATATATTTGATCCTGATCATCCCAAAAAAAGGGAGTGTTATTCTTCAGGAGACACATATAGCCATGTGTTTTATCTACAAAATTACACACAAAACGATGAAGAAAGTTTTCCTTCCCTTGCAAACTTTGGATTTCAGTAATGTATGTCGAAGATGGTAAGGCCATGATAGCAGAAATTTTTAAGGGATCAATTCGAATCCCATCCCGAGAAACCACCAAACCAAGTAAATGTCCAGAATCAATACAAAAAAGAAAGTTATGTGGATTGATGTGAATGTGGTAATGACGACATCGAAGGAAAATATGTCTAAGATGCCCTGGATGGTATTCCTGTTATTGTGAATGAGCAAGTAGGTCATCTAGATATGGTTCAACTATGTGTTTTATATCATGAAAAGCATACAACATGGCTCATTGGAAGGTAGCTCCAGTGTTCTTCAAACCGAAAGGTAGCTTTCGATAAGCAAAGGTTCCCCAAGGGAAAATAAATGTCATTTTGTACCGGTCAGAAAGAAATATGTCAATCTCATTGTAGTTAGAAAATCCACCCATAAAGGAAAAATGGCACTTCCAACACAATTGTCAATGATCTAATCAATGTGAGGGGTAGGAAAGGTGTCCTTTGGACAAGCTTTGTTCAGGTCCCTAAAATCAATACAAACCCTAATGGTGCCCTGTTTCTTGGAAATAGGGATAATATTAGACACCCACTCAGTTAAAGGCATGGGATAAATAAAACCAACTTTCAAAAGCTTCTCAACTTCAGCTTTAATGGCTGCAAATTTTCTTGGGTGGACCTGGCAAAGTTTTTCCTAATAGGTCTTATCGTTGGGTATGTCGTGATCTCATGTATGATAATAGATGGATCAATCCTAGGAATTTCTTCATAGTTCCAAGAAAAAAAATCACATATTTCCTTAAAAAGAGCTCAGTATTCCCCAATTTCTGTTGTGGACTTTGTGGATATGCTCGACAACACTTGGCCTAACCGATATATCGAGGGGAATTGTTTTGGTGATGTTGCATAAATTCCATTTAGGATCAACACCTTGCAGCAATACATGTGTTTGTGGAGACTTGACTATTTCGAAACTGATCGGAGAAACAAAATCTAAATCTACCAAATTGGAATTAGGAAGAAAAGATGATCGACGATGAGAATCTTCCCATAAAGATTCATCCAAAATCATGACCTCCATAATAGACTCATCTGATGGAAAAGTCTGTGATGGATAGTATAAAGTTAGAAGAGGGGAATCTAGCCAATAGGGGAGATGGTAAGGATTTGATGCTACCAAATGATGGCCATCTATGTAAGCATCAGAAATAGAATGAATGACATCATATAGGGCTTCACATGGACTCATAGAAGATGATTTGGAAATTTATTTTCCTTTAGACATGCCCCGATCGTAGAGGATATCATACTTACCATGGCAGTTTCTGCACTAGGAGGGGCAGTGTTGGATGGAAAAACTCCCATGACTAAAGAATATTTCAACAGTCCTACTCCTACATACTAATAGAGAGGAGGTGTCTGTCCTATCATAGGAACATTATTTGTCATGGAAGTAGTGATATACAATGAGCAATAATCAAGCTGATCTATGATTAAAATTTTCCCTTGATGTGGGAACTAGAGTGTACAAAAAACTGACAACACAACAGTCACCATAGAATAAAACCAATTCCTTCCTAACAACAAGTTGTAATAAAGAGGAGCATCGACCACTTCTACCTAGATAGAAACGGTTTTCCCCCGATCTCGATGGACAACGCTGGTAATAGACCATGGGGTTGAAAACCTCGTCCATTGAAAGCCTTAAGAGTGGTTGGTGACTTAGTAAGGTCAACAGAAACAATGGCTCTCCAACAAGATATAGACAATACCGAGGTGGAATCTCCCTCATCTAAGACAGTACGATGGACCTTTCTACCCACCACCCTAGTAGCAATTTGAAAAGCGAGATGATGGGATAGCCTCAATTTATAATTCTCCGCATTCAATGTGATCATGGTGGAATTCTCACGATCGAAATCCCATAGGACTGACAACAAATTCTTACGTTGTGTAGGATAGCTTTGGAGTACTTCCAATGTGGACATAAAACAAGGTGCTTGAGCCAAATCTTCAACAACATTATAAAATTAGGAAGCTCGAGCACTAGGATTGAAAACGTTTTTATGGATTGCACTCCTCGGAGGACACAAGATTGTGTCAAAAATAGGTTTTTCAATAATGAGATAACCATTGGAAGGAGGTGGAGGAGAAGGTTTGATGGGAGGAGTCTTCTCAGAAGAATAGACCTCATATTTATTCTCAGGTTTTTTGTCATATGTCTAGCTTATGGTAGTCAATGCAACTATTTTGGAGGAAATCATAGGAATGTCTTCAGTAGAGGATGAAGGACCATGTGAAGACATATGGTTGATCATTTGTTGTTGGGATGGAAAGGGGTTAGTAAACACTACTGGTGTGGGGTTAATTTTCAAATATTTATTAATATCTCCATGATAAGGAAACTCCTTCCTAAAGTGATCATCTCCCCACAATAAGAAAGGATACTTATGTTTTCATTTTGGTTTTGCATCATTCTATGGGGTTGGTGTTTTGGTGCTCTCCTACTAGTTACCAGGTTTCTTATTCTTACATTTTCCTGTCTTCTTATTTTTGGGTGACTTTGAGGATTGAATTGCATTCACCTCGACGAAAACCGTAGGATTAGAAGAAGTTATAGTTGAAGCACTATATGGTTTAGTCGAATTAGTTGCGGATGAAGATTGGATTTTACCAACAACACCATCCACAAGTGGCTTAGTATGGTATGTGCCGAGGTGAGGAGCATTAGGAATTATATCATAGAAATTTCTGAACTGTGAATATGATAAGTCTAGATATTGGGCCCCGCTAATAGCTTTCTCTTCTATGACGACACCACCCATGGCCACATCTCAGGTAGTAGGAGGAAACAAGGACTTGGTGAGCCAATCAAGCAAACATTGATCTAGAATGGGAGCCTTGATTAACCTCCAGTGCCTCCTCCACTCATGGATCGTATCCTATGTGTGGATAGAGTGTTAAATTTTCATATACTAAGCTAGATCATTAGTATTTCATTTCAATTTCATAACAAAAGCATATAAATAGGATCACTGAAAGATAGACAAGCACAACCATACAAAAGGAGAACACAAATTTTTATCCTGGGAAAACCCTAAAGGGAAAAACCCAGCAAAAGCTTCCTCAATATAGATGCCCCAAAAGATAAAAGATAAAACCAACAAGGAGATCAAAGCCTGATCCTCCTCCTTCTCCAGCTACTTCTCTTCTCCACTAATGTGCTACACAAGTGAGAGTGTGTGTGTCTCAAATGAGGAGCACCACACCTCTATTTATATTCATCCGTTCACTTGAATTAACTCATCCAACATGTAGGCTCTAGTTACACATGTAGGCTCAAGTAACCACACTGGGGTGCTAATGACCCACCTTTACAAATAGAGGGGACAACCTCATGACTCTTATTAGTTCTTCCGATTAGAAGCATCATGGTACAAGATAATACAAGTGGTTCTCCCGGTAGGACCATCGAGGACCACAAAAGATACATAAATAATATTCTTCGAAGTTACAATATTTCAACACTCCCCCTTAACGAGAAGGGTAATCTACAACAACATCAACAACAACAATAGTAGGAGAGGACATCATCAACATCATCAGGGTAACACATCTGTAAATCATTGGAAGCTTTTCAACATCATATAGTCTTCGTCTTCAATATTTGACGACAGCAACTCTTTAATCAACATCAACATCTTTTGACCTTTTGATCAGCAACATCTTCAACACTTTGATCTGTCGATCAGCAACATCTTTAGCACTTAGACCTTTCGATCAGCACCAACATCTTCAGCACTTTGACCTTTCGATCAGCAACATCTTTAGTACTTTAACCTTTTGATCAACAACATTTTCAGCAACATCTTCAACACTTTGACCTTTTGATCAGCAACAAAATCTTGACCACTTTGACCTTTCGATCATCACCAATATCTTCAGCATTTTGATCAGCAATATCTTCAACACTTTGATCTTTCGATCAGCAAAGACATCTTTAGCATTTTGACCTTTCGATCAGCAACATCATCACATTCTGATTAGTAACATCATGATCAGCACCATCATCATATTTCAACTCTCAAACAGAATCATCATCATCATATTCTGATATTTTGATCAGTATGTCGTCATCATCACATATTGATCATCATCATCGTCACACTCTGATCTTTCGATCAGTACATCATCATCATCATACTCTTGATAGTTCAATCAGTACATCATCATCATACTCTGATATTTTGATCAGTACATCATCATCATCATAAAAACATCATCATCATAAAAACATCAACATCATCAAAACATCAAAATATCATCATCATCACACTCTGATCTTTCGATCAGTACATCATAATCATCATAAAATCATTATCATCAAAACATCAACATCTTCAAAACATCAACATCATCTTCATCAAAACATCAACATGATCCTTCCTTTCGGAATTACGGGATCAACATGTATGTGGTACTCAGACGATCCTTCCTGTCAGAATTACGGGATTTAGGTCTTTACGGAGTTACTAACAATCCTTCCTTTCGGAATTACGGGATTTAGGTATTTACGAAGTTGCTAACGATCCTTCCTTTCGGAATTACGGGATCAACACATTTTTGGAACTCAGACAATCCTTCCTATTGGAATTACAGGATCAACACATCTGTGGAACTCAGACAATCTTTCCTATTGGAATTACGGGATCAAGTCTTTACAGAGCTACCAACGATCCTTCCTTTCGGAATTACGGGATTTAGGTCTCTACGGAGTTACTAACGATCCTTCCTTTCAAAATTACGAGATCAACACATCTGTGGAAGTCATACAATCCTTCCTATTGGAATTACGGGATCAATTCAATGATCCTTCCTTTTGGAATTACAGGATTTAGGTCTTTACAGAGTTACTAATGATCCTTCCTTTCAGAATTACGGGATCGACACAGTTGTGGAACTCAGACAATCCTTCCTATTGGAATTATGGGATCAACACATCTGTGTAACTCAGACAATTCTTCCTGTTGGAATTACGGGATCAAGTCTTTATGGAGCTACCAACAATCCTTCCTTTCGGAATTACGGGATTTAGGTCTTTACAGAGTTACTAACGATCCTTCCTTTCGGAATTACAGGATCAACACATCTGTGGAACTCAAACAATCCTTCCTATTGGAATTACGGGATCAACACATCTGTGGAACTCAGACAATCCTTCCTATTGGAATTACGGGATCAACACATCTGTGGAACTCAGACAATCCTTCCTATTGGAATTACGGGATCAATTCAATGATCCTTCCTTTCAGAATTACGAGATTTAGGTCTTTACGAAGTTACTAACGATCCTTCCTTTCGGAATTACGGGATCAACAAAGTTGTGGAACTCAGACAATCCTTCCTATTGGAATTATGGGATCAACACATCTGTAGAACTCAGACAATCCTTCATGTTGGAAATACGAGATCAAGTCCTTACGGAGCTACCAACGATCCTTTCTTTCGGAATTACGGGATTTAGGTCTTTATGAAGTTACTAATGATCCTTCCTTTCGGAATTACAGGATCAACACATCTGTGGAACTCAGAAAATCCTTCCTATTGGATTTACGGGATCAATTCAATGATCCTTCCTTTTGGAATTATGGGATTTAGGTCTTTACGGAGTTACTAACGATCCTTCCTTTCGAAATTATGGGATCAACATAGTTGTGGAAATCAGATAATCCTTCCTATTGGAATTACGGGATCAACACTCATTCTCGAGTACCGAAGTCACTGGATCTATTCTAAACCAAGGTTCAAGGATGATACAATCCTACTACCTTCTCGATGACCGAAGTTCACCAGATCCGTTTTGAACCAAAGTTCAAGGATGATACAATCCTTCCACCTTCTCGATGACTGAAGTTCACCGGATCCGTTCTGAACCGAAGTCCAAGGATGATACAATCCTACCACCTTCTCGATGACCAAAGTTCACTGGATCTGTTCTGAACCGAAGTCCAAGGATGATACAATCCTGCCACCTTCTCGATGACCTAAGTTCACCGGATCCGTTCTGAACTGAAGTTCAAGGATGATACAATCCTACTACATTATTGATGACTGAGGTCATCGAATCACTTCTGGACATATGTCCCAGGATGATACAATCCCTCTTCATTCTCGAATACCGAGGTCTCCGGATCACTTCTAGACATATGTCCTAGGATGATACAATCCCATTTCAACATCACTACTCCCCCTTTCAAGGAAGGTCTTTCCAAAACACAGCAAGCTTGTCTCGAAAGTGTTCGAACTTTACTCAGGACAGAGGCTTTGTCAGCACATCACCATCTAAACCATCATCATCTACATCTTCAGTATGTGAATACTGAACTATCACCATCTATATCTCCAGTATGTGAATACTGAAAGAATCATCTATTTCTTTAGTATGGGCATACTGAAACATCATCATCTGCATCTTTATCTTGTATGTAGAAATATCGGATTTCTATGTGTTACGACAGAACACAGGGTTCTCTATTATCACAACTCTCGTTATCACATAGAATCAATGTAGTATCCATCTTCAGGTTAAGGAGACCTGATATCAGCTTCCGAAGCCATATGGATTCGCAACTTAGCAGAGCAATCTACCATGTATTCTGCTTTTGTTGTTCTAAGAGAAACACTGGACTGTTTCTTGCTAAACCATGAACTCATAGCAGACCCCAAACAAAAGCATCTACCTGATGTGCTTTTCTTGTTTGAGATACTTCCAACCCAATCTGCATCTATATAGCCATACAATCTGTATTCATGGCTACCATCGTAGTATAGACCAAGGTCTATAGTTCCTTTCAGATATCTCATTACATGTTTTGCAGCTACTAGGTGAACCCATCTTGGTTGAACAAGATATTGACTTAAGGTGTTCACAGCAAAACAAATGTCTGGTCTGGTATTTGTTAAGTACATCAATGACCCAATGATTTGTTTGTAATGAGTCGCATCTACTAACTCTGATGAGTCATCATCTAACAGCTTCAGGTTGGAGTCCATGGGTGTGGCCGTGGCTTTGCATTCCAACATATTTAATCTCTTCAATATCTCTACCACATACTTTCCCTGGTTGAGAAATATTTCTTCTGAACTTTGTCATATTTCCAAACCTAGGAAATAGTGCATTAACCCAAGGTCTTTCATCTCAAATTCTTCTGCTAGTTTCTTCTTTCTTTACATGATCTGTTTCTCCTTCCCTGTCAAGAATAAGTCATCCACGTATAATAACAGGATGATAGGTTCA
>LPNX010358471.1:57586-91663 GCA_001517045.1 Pseudotsuga menziesii | reverse complement strand
TACTGGTCAATAGAGTATGTCATGTCATAGTCTATTCTTTCTGAGGCAAATCATGATTCTTGCTTTGTACACTTGTTCTTGCAGATCCATATGGAAGATACTAATTACTTCCCTTTATGTCCCGAAATCATATCATATACATCATTCCCCATAATCAACTGTTATTTTTTGATCATATCTTCTTTCATAGCATTTTTTTTCATCTTGAGTTATCTCTCATACCCATGGTGGTCTTCATCCTTCGAGGTGGATCTACCACTCTTTGAATCTCTTTCTTTTGTCATGGTGTCTTTGATCCTAGGAGCTTCATATTCATGTTTATTGAATTGTCATCACTTGTTCTTCGGAACAAGTCTCATCCTTCTTTTCTTTTAGGAGGTTGTACAGGACCTTTCCTACAATTCAAATGCACCAATTGCATGGTTAGAACTACATATGAATAACGACAAATTCTTATGCATCATGCAACTATTTAGCCAATACAACATTCTTCCATATCTCACAGAAACTTTCTATATGCCTTCCATCTCTACCATGACATCATTGAGATTGTGCAGTAATCCAATATGTCAGCAAATAGGTTTCATTCTAGATAAGTAACAATGGAGATTTGTATAGAACCATGAGCTACTTACCCATCACATGCATGCAAACAACACATCAACTGAATATAATCAAATGCATAACAAAACAATATCATTAAATGACAATTGAATACTTATCTTTTGTTTGTTTCGTGGGTAGACTCATTCTTGATCATTCTGCTTCATCGTCTTCTTCATCCATGAAATCATCATTTCTTATCCAAATGATAAGATGGATAAGAGGTTCGTCAAGAATTGAGTTCTTCATATTCCTCATCGCTTGAGGGATCTTCTTTGAATGGTGAGAGCTTGATCTTCAATTTGCTCCCATCTTTCTTCTTCTCTTCTTATGAGACGAGATTCTTCTTCTTCCCAGAGTCAATTGAAAGTAATCACTTCCTTTTGGCACACATTCCTCACATGAATGAATCCCGTGATCATGGGAGGCCATTCTCTGCTTCAAGATGTTATGCATTCTGGATCTTCACATTCTTCAATTGTTTTCTCAAATCCATCTTCTGAATTATGTTCGTATCTTCAAATAGCTTGATAAAGGAATCAAACACCTTCGGTGTCTTTAGGGAAGACACTTGTGGTACAATTTTATCTATGATTGAATCAACAATGATCTTCTCGGCCTTGATCAAGTTCTTCTTGTGTAAGGCTTTGAGGCTCATCTCCCTCTAGAACTGGAACTTCTCTACTCATGTAGGTGTCCAATTCATTTTCTTCAGAGAGATCAAATACTTCCATGCTTGGAATTTTTCAACTTCACCAAGCTTATCATCAAGATGATATGATAGATCACTTTGAAATGAGAACCTCAAATGCAAATAGCAAAATATTATATCTTACTGATTTGAGGTGTCCCTCCTGCTTCCGGAGCTGGCTGATCTAGGGTTTGTCAGAGAAAACCTAATTTTCAAAAATTTGAATCTTTCAGATTTGATTGAATAGAAAGATATATCTCTTCAAATGAAGCTTTCCAATGTACTCATTTTCTAAAAA
This sequence comes from Pseudotsuga menziesii, assembly GCA_001517045.1. NCBI lineage: Eukaryota > Viridiplantae > Streptophyta > Pinopsida > Pinales > Pinaceae > Pseudotsuga > Pseudotsuga menziesii. Next base: position 90,071 of record LPNX010358471.1, on the reverse strand, counting down.
CAGTGGAGGGAAGCTCCCAGAACAGGAAGCCCTAGTTTTCCAATTTCTTCTGCAGAAATGCATGTTATTGTTTCTGTGATATCTCTATAATTAATACTCCTCTATGTCTGAAATTTCGTACCGAGGTAACCTCAAATGTACCTAATCCAACACCATAAGTTTCATCAGAATTGGTTTCACCAATTTGGATTTATTATCATTTTCCCAAGGTGACCTGTTACAGCACTATTCAGAACAGTGAAGTTTTACGGCATGCCACATGTCACTGGTTCATCTACAAGTTCGGAAATTTGGACCATAGAAAGTAAAGTCCATGCTCTTTTTGGAAAATCTTCAGGAATTCCATTTGTACCTCTGTAGCCCACGCTACAACAATTCTTCCCAGGTGTCATGTTTAGGGATGAATTCTAGAACAGGCTGAAACCCTAACTTGGAGGGATCATATCTCCTAGAATATAGCGAATCGGAGGCTGAATTTTGGATACAGTGTAAATAAGGATTTTATATTTGGCCTATGAAATTATCAACTCCTGAGACTTCGCCAATATCAGGATATAGTGAATGTACCAAAACTTAGTAGTTTTAGTATTTAGGGTTTTTCCAGATGAGGGTCAAACTAGGGTTTGACTTTCCCAGAGTTTCACCCAACCAAATTTCTTGATCCAGGTCTCTAAACTTCGATTTTGATAAGGAGAAAAATCCTATTCTAGGCTCACTAAAAAATTCTTCTTCTGTAGAAAGCCCTAATTTTCTGCACCAAAACTGAAAATGCTCGAAATCAAATTCCGCTTCGACAGAAAGATGCGCCCTTCAATGGAGAGTCACTCTAGCCTTATTTTGCTAATCGATCATGGATAGAGACCCAAAAAATAATAAGCCCTAAATTATTTAGCTGCACAATGTCTTCTTTCAGGGTGGCTCTGATACCATGTTAAATTTTCATATGCTAAGCTAGATCATTAGTATTTCATTTCGATTTCATAACGAAAGCATATAAACGGGATCACTGAAAGATAGACAAGCACAACCATACAAAAGGAGAACACAAAGATTTATCCTGGGAAAACCCTAAAGGGAAAAACCCAGCAAAATCTTCCTCAATAAAGATGCCCCAAAAGATAAAAGATAAAACCAACAAGGAGATCAAAGCCTGATCCTCCTCCTTCTCCAGCTACTTCTCTTCTCCACTAATGCGCTACACAAGTGAGAGTGTGTGTGTCTCAAATGAGGAGCACCACACCTATATTTATATTCATCCGTTCACTTGAATTAACTCATCTGACATGTAGGCTCGAGTTAATCATATAGGCTCGAGTTACACATGTAGGCTCAAGTAATCACACTGGGGTGCTAATGTCCCACCTTTGCAAATAGAGGGTACAACCTCATGACTCTTATTAGTTCTTTAGATTAGAAGCATCGGGGTACAAGATAATACAAGTGGTTCTCTCGGTAGGACCATCGGGGACCACAAAATATACATATAGAATATTCTTCGAAGTTACAATATTTCAACATAGAGTTATTTTTCTAAAGAGATTTCAAGATATCTGTACCAATTCCATACCGGATAGGTAACTGGAAGTGAGTAATAAATATTGTTTCCAAAGAATTCAAATCCACAAATGAATGTTGTGGGAGTTAAATATACCATTTTGTGGATGTGTTGGTCAATTTTCTCTGGAAGAGTCTTAATCGAATAGAATCATCCATAAGGGAGTTGGAAGAACACCACAAATGGAATGTCATCACATGACTTTTGGGATCTTCTCCCTTCTTGTCGTCGAACTTTGTAATTTCTGACAGAAGTTTGACCGGGATGGTAGGAAAAAATGGATCATGTTGAATGGGGTCATTTATGAACTTGTACAACTCAGATAAATCCAATGTATCCATAAATGAAAATTGTTGTTTAGGTTGTGGGTAATTGTAATACTGCTAAGGTAATGCTACCCCAGTAGGACCAAAGGTCTATTGAGGTTGGTCTCAAAACCTACCAGATTGTTGATAGTTGGGAGCATTTTGACCCATAAATGGTGGTTGCACCTAGTTAAGTTCGTGTTTAGGTGCATAAGTAGGTTGATCTCACTGATTGGTAACTCCTTCAGGATAAGGAACATATAAGGTATTATTGTATTGTTCCCTTCTAAGGTATTGATTACCAATGTTAGGATGTTGAGGAGGGACCCAAGATAATGTAGGAGGCTGTGAAGCAGGACCAATAGGGCCAAGCCTAGTATGACCACTATGTCTGACGGCTGGAGGGGGAGGATGTGAAACATTATGTAGAACATGTACATAATATTATATAGCTATCTGGGATGTAGGAGGGACAAATTGACTTCCAATGTTCGACAAACCTATGGGAGGCATAGAATATTCCCCATATGTGAATTTGACAAAGGATTATGAACTAACTGTGCCACTCTTGAAGGAGGGACAAGTCTAGACACTGTAGGTGCAGATGGAGGATTGGATAGAAAAGCACTAGAAGGAATATTCAATGACCTACCTAAACTATCACTAGGTAGCAGTTAGGGATAGGTTATTATAGATTTTGGTGTCAACTCCATAGATGATACATTCACAGTAGTAGTGGTACCAAACTGATAGATAGCTTGACCAAGGGCAGTTTCCCAAAATGGAGCTTAAGTCCAAATATAGGAGCCACCATTTCATTAGGCTGAAATTGATTAAGCCCAACTCCAGAAGGAGTTGGGAAGACAAAAGAAGAATTCTAAGAGGAGGGTTGCTCCATTAATGGTGGTCATGATAGGTCCATCAAGGGACATTGGGAAGAGGATATTCAACCACTTCCTATTGACCTGGAACTCCTTCCAGTTCGAGAATAGAATCACGACCTTCCTCGGAATCGTTCTCCATGTCGCTTTCCATGGGAGGTTGAGTTAGAGGATTCAAAGTATTTTCCGGTGATAACCCTTGTAACCGGCAGGACATCCTTGACAAGAAATCAACTAGTTTATAAAAATCAAACTAATATCAAAGGTTAAAATATCTATATAAGCAAGTAAAGCAAACCCTGATCGGGCTAAAGAAACAGTCATAAATTTTGATAGGAGTGGTAAAAAGTCAGTATCCTCACATGATTATCAAACCACCACAACTAGCAATATAGTGCAGGATCCAACAATGAAATGCAACAAGGAGGATTGGGACTGTACCCTTTCCTGAACTCCCGACTACCTGGATGATACGTGCGTAGTAATATCCCTAAGTTCTGTTCTTGGTTTATTGTGGTTATAGGATGGTCAAAGTGCTATGATCAAATGGTCTCAGGATCCCTCAAAGTGTCTCCCTGTATACACAAGGTACATGGGAGCTCCACTTCATATTTGTGCTATCTAATGCACAACTGTTCGAAAGGGGCCTTCTGATATAGAACTGAGTACGTGAAGTACCTTTATATATACCTCAAGGGTACATGAAAGGTCGTTCTATATACCGACGGTATGTGGAAGAACCACATGATCCTTGGGATGTGGTGTAGGAAAATAGCAACATATATTACACTTAAAGTCGTCAAAACATGTCTCTAACCTATCACGCCTTTCTATAAATTTTAACCTAAGCCTATCATTTGATTTTATCTTTAGCGGTTAGGTGAATGCATGAGGTGAGTAAATAAAATTAAAACCATGCAAAATTCTAATGCAAATCTTTTCTTTCACTTTTCACAAAATGCCCTACTTAAGGAAGAGATAGAGGTTCGATTCCTACTTATCCAAAATGACTAAACCCCAAGCAAACAAATATGGAACTATTTATTCAAACCTATTGCAAGAATATCTTGACTTCAAAAACAAAAAATTTTAAAATGAAAATGAAAAGATCTCTTTTTGAAAAAAAGACTATGATGACTACTCAACACACCATATTTTTCAAAATTCTTCAAAAATGAAACTAAGATGCACACAACACACTTTTATTTTTGTTTGAGAGCAAGAACACCTAAGATGTAATCATAAAGTAAACACTTGAGAGTCTGCAAGATCAATCAAGTCTCTACCAACTCAACCCAAGTAAAAAAATATGGAACTATTTCTTCAAACCTATTGCAATAAAATCTTGACTTCAAAAATGAAAAATTTTAAAAGAAAATGACAAGATCTCTTTTCAAAAGAATGACTACGATAACTACTCAATACACCATATTTTTCAAAATTCTTCAAAAATGAAACTAATATGCACACAACACACTTTTCTTTTTGTTTGAGAGAAAGAACACCTAAGAAGCAATCAGAAAGTAAACACTTGAGAGTATGCAAGACCAATCAAGTCTCTACCAACTCAACCCTAAGATTGACATAGACCTTTCTCTTAATTTTCCAAAATCAAAGAATGAAAACAACCTCAAATTAAACTAATGAAGACTAAAATAAAATATACTTTCTTTCAATTTGTTTAAACAAAATTTAGAGATCTAGATCTACACTTCCTTTTCAGAACTCTTCTTCAACCAAAATCAAAACTACAAGAATCTCACGAGCCAATTCAACTAGTTTTTGGATGTCTATCCTAGCCAAGCCTAAATCAATTTCCAGGTTTTAATTCATAGATGAAATTAATAGAAACAAGTGAGAACAAGTTTAGAAATAAAAAATACAAATGTCAATCTTGAAAAATGCATTGGGATTAAAACCCTACCTGGAACTATTGCTTGAAGGTGTAGTATAGAGTGTTACCACTTCGGTAATTCCTATTTCCAACATGAACAAAGTGGTGGCACCGCTCTTTGTCCACTGGATTTGCACGATGGCACTACTTGTTTCCTCTATAGAAAGTGCAGCGATTGCTCTTAGTACACAACCCAAGTGCGATGGCGCTTGCAAGTTCCAAAACAAGACACAAGACAAAAAAGAAAATTTTAATGCTTAATTTACTGGCACCAAATGATAAACAAAATCAAGGAAATAAAGCATATGAGGTAGATCTGAACAGATCTCAGCAAATCTAATCAATTTCAAACCAAATCCAACAAAACAATGAGTGGATCTGATGAACAAAGAAATTGAAGTTTGAAGCAAAGGAAAGAACGAAGAACTAAGAAAGACCAAAAGTTCTAAACACTCTCCCCAATATGGTCATCATATTTTTTATTGGAAATACCCACCTTCTGCAGACAGAAGTTGTTTCCCTAGCTCGAAATACTCTAAGCTAGAACAAATTAGTAACAACAATGAGAATCACTTCCCCTAAGATTGATAAATGAGTGGAATGGATTCTTTTACCTATCATACAATGTGATGTTCTAGTCCTTTGGAAAGATGGATCTCCAAGGGTTCACCTGCATATAATAAAACCAAAGCACATGCAATATCAAAGTACCAAGTATGATCTATAATCCTATGTTGATGACTAAGGAATTCAATAATGAAACAAGTGATCAGTACACGATATGATTCATGGGAAATGAACTTCCAATGCATTAATGGAATAAGAGAGAGAAATTACAACCAAAATCCTTAGTGTTGAGAAGTATCTTCTCAAGAGGGATATTGCCTCTAAATCTTCAAACTTGTCCACCTAGTGCCCACTCTCCTTGGCTAGATTTGGCCAGGGTTTTGATGTTGTAGCATAATATTCCTCTCTTTACCCATGGGGGATGAGCCAATATTTATAGCCATGGGAGGATAGGGGTGGTGGAGATTATTATGGATGATTTGGAGGGGAGATACTACAAGGAGGGATCTCAAGTCGAGGTGGTCCAGGAGTCTAGGGATGAGGTTACAACAAATCCAAGGTTCGAGAAGCTTCATGAAACTTTTCTTTTTATCTTTTAAACTTGAGCACCTCTCTTTGTCAACTAAGACAGAGCGTTATCCATAGTGCACTTATCATTTTATAAAATCAAGTGGAGGTGGCACTGCTTTTTTATAATGGAAAATAGGTCTTACGCATTGGGGTAACGCACATTGTCCACAAGGAAAGTGTAGTGGTGGACAAAGGCATGAAATCACTAATCCTGGTTCAAAATCAACTTCATAACTTGGGGATTGGAGGCAAGTTCTAATGTTTGGTTCTCAGTGTATGATGATGAGAAGAAATATGTGTAACATGTTCACAGGTATATAAAATCTATATAGTTTAATGAATATTTATTACTTATGCAAACTATTCATTAGAAAAATTGCCATAAAATACTGACTATGTTTTGAGTAGGAAAGCAACAATCCAATCAATGTCTAGGTCAATGGACAACAACCAATCGAAGATCATGCTTCGACTCCTGGTAATGAATTTATTCATATGCTACGTCAATTTGAAATATTGCATTGAAGATGGTGAACATTAATTGTAGTTTTCCATGTTTAAAAAGGAGAGCATGTAGAGGGTCACACTGTACAGGTTGATCCTAGAGTACAGGAATATGAAGTACATAATGTGGCCACATCAAGTAAAAAACACCTTTGTAATTTTTTTTTAATGAAATACTTTTTATTATAATAGCATAATATATCAATGGAACATTTTCAAATTATTGCAGCAAATCCATACCCTTGCCGCAAAATCCATGAGAAGTTGTTAAACCACCAATAACTAAACAACAAGTTCGAGACGATGCGTTTCTTCTTTATTTTGTAAAGAGAAAAAAAATAGGAAAAAGTGACTGAATAAATATTGTGAAATTGTTTTCGATAATATAGTTTCATGCATATTTTCTTCCCTACTCATCAAATGAATCGTTTAATGAATGCTAGATTTTATCGAGTGAATGGTAAATGTTTCTTTATGATGAAATATGCATGTTTGCACATAATTTTTTTTCAAGTACATGCATTGGGTATGGGGAATTAAGAGTGATGTGAGGGGGGAGGGGCCATAAGAGCTTCCACCTTCATGTGGTTGGTCCTATTCAGTAGAGAATAATAAATTATTCTCGAAACAAAAAAGAGCTCAATGAATGGCTACGGTGGTGCCTTTCTACAACCCACTCACATGTCATCTAAATTTTCACAATTTCCTCATTACATTCCTAGAAAATTCACTAAGTGAATACCCTAATTAATATACTTGTTGCAACAGGTACAATTCTAGAATGTAATCTTTTCATTTCTTATTTATAACGGAACTAAGATGAACAAAATTTACTACATCTATTAGATTTATTAAAAATATACTAATAATATTTGTACTATGATGTAGTTGTGAGGGACCCTTCGTGATGGTTTTCCAACCAAATAGTGAATCTGGAGAGGATTCCAACTATAAATATCTAGGTTTAACAAAAAGCATAAGTAAGGGTAAGTTAAAGATGCCACCACTTCTTGTAAACCGGATACTAGTTTTTGCGCTTTTCAAATTCTCGTTATCTTGATTTCCCATTATTACTTGTATTTGGAGTAGGATATACAAAACTTCTACTGCATAAGATGTAAGCATAAGAAGCATCAATACAAATTGATAAAATTATATGCTATTTTAAGTAACACATTGTCTTACAGACATGAGTATATTCATGTGAACATATAGAATATATATTTGACATGGTGTATGGAAGGTCCCATATATAGATTCATCCTTGGGGGGTGTCAAGCTTGGCACAAATGGTCATATAGACCTGTTTGATTGGGTCACTATACAACTTACAAAACTTAATGATCAACATGATGTTGTACAAGTTTTGAAACCGACGTCCCTTTCTCTACTGGTATGACATATTGTACTAGTTGTCCATAATTTCTGTAATATTTTTCTTTGGAAAATTTCATTGAAAATGTTATGGATATTAGGACAATTCATACTATTTATGATATTATCTATAATTTTTAAATTAGAACATATACTTTGAATAATAATAACTAGTGATTTGTGTTGAAGGTGTCCAAAATGATGTCGAAATAGGTATTAGTGTAAAAAATGAGGTAGAAACATGTATTAGTGTAAAAACCGAGGTAGAAACAGGTATGATTAGTGATTGATTCTATACCTTATGCAATAATAATGATGCAGAAACAATAATCAAGTGTTTACATATACTAATACTATTGGTATATTACTAGGGATTAGCTTTACCTATTCAATTACAGTGGTTTATCTAGTAATTTTTATCGTAATCATTAGACTGGAATCATACTTATAGTTTCAATACTATTAATGATTAAGTTGCACATAATATAGAAACACGCAGGCTCTTAGTTCACATGGTTATGATTGGAATGATTACCTTAGGAAAATTTCATTGAAAATGCTATGGATATTAGGACAATTCATAGTATTTATGATATTATCTATAATTGTTAAATTATAACACATACTTTGAAGAATAATAACTAGTTATTTGTGTTTAAGGTGTCCAAAATTATGTAGAAACATGTATTAGTGTCCAAAATGAGGTAGAAATAGGTATTATTAGTGATACTATACCCTATGCAATAACAGTGATGTAGAAACAATATACCAGTGTTTACATATCCTAATACTATGGGTATATTACTAGGTGTTAGCTTTACCCATTTAGTTACAGTGGTTTATCTAGTCATTTTTATTGTAATCATTATAATAGAATCATACTTATAGTTTCAATACTATTAATGATTAAGCTGCACATAATATAGAAACACACAAGATCTGTGTTCACATGGTTATGATTGGAATGATTACCTTTTATGACCGATGTTTCCCTAATCAGTAAGGTTTTAAAATACTAATTATATGTAAACCATACTTATAGCAGTCATTAGAATATGCCAATTCAATTGGAATAGCTGATCTTGTAGTCCCATTGGTTAGCATGAGTTAAATGATAGAGTTTAAACTAGATATGATTATCCATAGTGAATATCCTATGTTAAACACCACTTATGAAGCTCACTAGTATTAGTATCTATGACTCTGAATCAGGGAAACCATGTATGTTTAAACTGGAATCAATGTAGTATGTTTCCATAATGATTTACTACTTATACATGCTTATAACAGAATTAGACCGATGAACTAGTATTTTGTTGTTTTAAATATCGATAATTGTCAGATATCTGACAATCAACGCCACCATATCCGATGCATATACGATACTACCGACTATAAATCTTGTCGGTTATTCTCTCTTACACCATTGGATATATGACATAAATCCCCATATTTTTGATAGTGATACCCTACCTTCGACGCCAAATGTCGTCAGATATCATTTCTTCTTCACGGGGTTAAGGGTCACATATCTGATGGACAAGTGTTGCATATTTGATGAGGTTGTCATCGGATATCATTCCTTTGAAATATGATTGTGCGTTGAATATCCAGCCATTATTTCGTAGAATATATGACAAATACATCCATGGAAAATCCAATATTTATTTGTCACATATCCAACATTGATATTAGGATATATATATGGCCATAAATTCGACCATTTATTGTCGGAAATCCGACGAGATCAAATGGTTGTCAAAGATCTGACAAAAATCAACCGACGTTTCTAACAACTGAGGCCTTTTAGATGGTCGACAGATAGATTCTAAAAATTAGAGCTATATGCCATCGGATTTTTGGTTAAGATTTTTTTATTTTGAAGAGAAGAGATGAAGTTTATAGCTTCTCACCTTGAATATGTTGCGTCCATATTTGATTGGTGTAGAAGTGTGATGGAAGAGAAATCAATAAGGAAAACCCCAAAGTGCGGAGAATTTTTTGAAAGGTGAGAGACATTGAACGATCACACACATATAGAGAATAAACATGGTGGATGGAACTCAAATATTTCATTCTATTAGAAGCTCAGACAAATCAAACCTTGAAATATGGACAAGAAATAAGGCTTGATTTTGTGGTTCTTGTAGCATTGGTGAATTGGATGAGTATGAGCTTTTAGATTTGGTTGATACTTGGGACTGAGTCATGCTTGGTGGTGATATGCATGTCTTGAATGAAACAATCTATTTAGAAGAGTATGAAATGTTAATTTCTACAGATTACGATTAAATATTAGATCTTCTACAAGAAAGTATCATAATATGTTACATTGAGGAATTCAATATAATTTTAAGCTATATGCTTGTGAATTTTGAGTTTTATTATGTACATACTCTTATTTTTTTCACAAAACCCATGTGTACATTTTGTTCAATTTTGTAGGTCACATATACATAGCGGTTTCCCCAAAAAACAATGAATGGAATTTTGACTTTTGGTTGGCATGTTGCTTATAAGGAAAGAAAAATCTTCTTAAACCTATCATAGATGATGAGTATAATGACTTTATGATCAATTCAATGGTTGTTAAAGGTGAATAATTGACTTTACAATCTCAACAAAAGAATAAGAATGCTTATTTGTATTAGTATTATAAACCAGGGAATGTTGTATACCACTACACCAACTTAATAGTCGGTGTAAACATCAATTTATGTACACTTTCCCCAAAACAAAGTCACAGGTATGATATTTCCTACCTCATTCCAAGCATGATAAAGTGATGGATACTATAGGCAGTAAGATGATCTATATGACCTTCATGAGTGTGTGATGCAAGGAAACTATTGTTATGACCAAGCGAGTGTTTAAAATCCATGTCTTATATTCTCATCAAGTGATTATCTATTTTATCAAGAAAGTTTTTAACATTTACTCTTTTGTATTCACAGTGCAAGGAACTGTAAAATTTGGATTGCACAACATCACAACAAAATTTTTGAGTCATGTGCATATCTAATCCTAGATATAGATTCAATAGAGCATGCTTCACTTAGAGTTTACTAAGCAGAAAGATAGGAAAATAGAACAAATGTGAAGCAAATATTAAGTAGAACACAAGAGTAAATCACGCAAGTGGATTGATATTCCATTGTGTTTATTAAGTAAAAACCCAGTATAATATATAGGCATTATTACATGAAATACCTTGGTAAAATACCATGGGCTACCAAATACCATGGGTCCAACAAACCATATGAGTAGCTCACAATAATGTTGGCTTATCTCGACTAATTCCCCCAATCTATGAAATCGTTCCAAGTGTAACTCTAAGTAGTCGCCATAATGAGGTGAAATGAACCTAGATGGAACATGAAGTGGTTAGGCTAGTCAAAAAGTGTGAAAGGAACCATCATGAGGGAAGTAGAGTTGGTTTAATGGTTTGATTTTGGACGATTAATGATCAATTTCACCAAATCCTCAAGCAGGTGCACCCACTCTCCTTAAAAAGGGGAAATGCAATAACTACCCCATAAATGAAGCATAGAGGGGCACATTGACTCTATAGAATAAGGAAATGAGTGGGTAAGTGGACAAACAAGATTTATGACATAAACACTAGTTTAAGTGGGTTAAATGTGGACAAACTCTTGGTCCAAGACACTAGACTACGAACCAAAACCATTTTCACATGGAATAACTTACACTAAACATTTGGAACCTTATACAAAGATTATCAACCAAGGTCTATATGGGAATTATGTTGCAACAGGAATGGTTGGAGTTCTTATTATCACCATCACCAATCCCATAGTCACCATCACCATTCAGGCTTCAATTTTACCTCAACATTGTGACCATTAACGTTCCCATTGTGCACACATTGTGCTCCACTAAACAAAGTCACAGTTTTCCATCATCCTCATGATCACATTGTCTCCATCACCATCCATAGAAATCCTCTATCATCAACCTTCATCCTCATGTTCATTTTCACAATCACCATCCTCATTGCCCCATTGTCACCATAACCATCATGATCATGTTGTCACCATCACCATCCACATCCACATCCATCATCTAAATTTTATAAGCTCCATCTTGGATACATATGTCAATTCCACTCAAAACCATACAAAGGTATTTTGGAATCTATTGTTATGAGTAGCTAAGTTTTCTAAATTTCATGTCTAATAATTTTACTAAGTGATTATATAATTTATTAACAAAGGATTTAACATTTGGTATTTTGTATTCATAGTTCCATCACCATCACCATGATTATATTTTGTATTCATAGTGCAATCACCATCACCATCACCATGCTCATTGTCTCCATTGCCATCGTGCTTCACCATCACCAATCCCATTGCCACCATCACCATTCATGCTTCAATTTTGTGTCAGCATTGTCACCATCAACTTCACTATTGCGATCCACTTGAAAATGTCATAGTTTGTCATCATCCCCATGCTCACTATCACAATCAGCATCCTCGTTGTCTCATTGTCACCATCACCATCCACATCAATTCTCTAAATTACACACGCTTTGTCATGGATACATATGTCAATTCCACTCAAAATCATACAAAGGTGTTTTGGAAACTATTGTTATGACCAAGTGAGTGTTTTAAAACTCATGTCTTATAGTTTCATTAAGTTATTAGCTATTTTATTAACTTTTTTAACATTTAGTCTTTTGTAATTCACAGTTCCATGACCATCACCATGATTATGTTTTGTATTCACGGTGCCATTGCCATCACCATAACCATGATTATTATCACAATCACGATAACCATTCATGCTCGAAATTTACATCAACATTCCCATTTTTCTCCATTTGACAATTTCATAGTTTTTCATTATCCTCATGTGCATGTTATTGCCATCACCATATACAATAATTGTTAAAGAAATGTAACTTTTGAATATATTCTATTGTATTTTTGTTGTACTTTTATTATTCCTCCTTTGGGAAATGTCCTTGATGTAATTGGTCATGTAAAATTCTTGAGGTAAAACCTCTATAGTAAGTTGGGTCAATAGTACCCACAAGAATATTATATAAATGTTATTTTTAGTCTCCATATGTAAGATGGCCCTGTTTTAGAGCAAAATGATGACATATTTAAGTTAATGTGTCACTCACTTGATGAGAATAAATAGGCAAGGAACCACCCTCATTTAGACACATCTCTCACTCAAGCGAGTGCACAAGAGAGAGAGAGAGAGAGAGAGAGAGAGAAGAAATTTGTTAGAGAGAGGAATTTTCTAGTTTTGTTCTTAGGTTTGTTCAATGTACTTGGTCAAATTATATATTGAGGAAGTTTTGTTTCATTTTCTTCCCCAAGAGGGTTTCCCAAGATAAATATCTTTGTTATTTTTTGTTAATGTTCTTGTATTTATTTTAGTGATCCTATTTCATATGGTTATGATGTTATGATGATAAATGTTTAAAGTTATTGTAAACCATGAAATATATAAAATGGTATCATATCTACCCTGAAATAATTCTCGGTGTGGCTAAAACATGGCTACCACTGCAACTGTCAGAGATTAGGCCCTCATTCCTGAAACCCTAGAAGGAAAAATCTAGACATCTGCAAACTTTCACTACAACTTGATTTTGGTGAAGGTTCAGAAGATCAAACTCATACATGATGAATATAAAATGTTAATGAACCTTTTGTATAGGTTTAAACCTCATATTCATTGTATTTTCTGATATATGATCCTTACAAAATAAGGTTCTATCATATTCTAGAATTCAATTTTAAACAAATCACCTAGGGAGAAATGATATATCTCGAGATTGTTGATGTAATTGTAACTTCGGAATGTATTCACTTGTATATCTTATGTATTGTACCCCGATGTTTATTCCAAGAAGTGATTGTAATGTAATTGAGTCATGTCAAGCCCCGATGTTCCGATCGGGAGTTTCTATAGTGTAAACAAGTCAGGTCAAGTCATTGTGGGTAAGCCTCCTATTGTTCAAGGGTTAAAGTGCCCGCAGTTGCAGGGCCCTAGGGTTATTAGACTCTCCTAGTGAAGTCGGCCCTAGTGAGTTATTGTTAAGTCAAGAATTGCTATAAATAAAGAATGATCCTCTCTATTTATCACACACTCACTCACGCTCAGTTGTAGGGCATAGATGAGGGAGAAGAAGTTGTTGGGGCTAGAAAGAAAGAGGCTACTGCTGTCGGGAGATCATATTACTGTTTTGGGGTTTTACTTTTGGTGTCGATTCTATCTCCGAGGAAGTTGCGGGGCTTTCTCCATTTATGGTTTCCCCGAGGAAAAACATTGTGTTCATTGTCTCTTGTGTTTGATTTTTGTGCTTGTTATTTTCTCAGTTAAAGATCCTAATATAATGCTAGCTTGAATGATAAAAATATAACATGGTATCAGAGCTAACCTGAGAAGAAGAAACTGTGTAGCTGCGAAAACTAGGGATTCCTACTTTTTGGATCTCTCTCCACATATTTTCAGCAAAATAAGGTTGGGATGACTCTCCTCCCTAGGGTGCATCTTTCTGTCGAAGCATAATCTGATTCTGAGCATTTTCAGTTTTTGACCTGACACTGCTACCGAAAATTAGGGCTTTCCACAGAAGTGGAATTTTTGAGTGAGCCTAGGCCTGGATTGATCTCCTCCTCAAAATGGAAGTTTAAAGGTTAATATCAAAGCATTCGGCTGGACAGAAATCCGATAAATTCAAACCCTAATCTGCTCCTGAACCAACACTGCAGAAATTCAGCTTTAGATCCAGATCCGACATCTGGACCTGATAAGATCTAAATATTTTGTATTTCCATTTCAAGTTCTCAGTTAAGATGTCTCATCATACCAAGATTGATGAAAAGCTTGAGGGCGCTGATAACTTCCGAGTCTAGAAGTATAGGATCTCCCTGGTCCTGGAAGAAAATGAGTTGGACTCCTACATTAATGAGGAGGTTCCAGTTCGAAAGAAGATGAGGCTAAGGCCTTACACAAGAAGAAGTTGGTTATGGCTAAGAGGATTATTGTTGGTTCAATCAAGGATCACCTCATACCATAGGTGTCCTCCCTAAATACACCTAAAGCCATGTTTGATTCCCTAACCAAACTGTTTGAAGGGAAGAACATAAACCGGAAGATGAATTTGAGGAACTAGTTGAAGAATGTAAAGATACAGAATGAGGAGAGCATATAGTCATACTTTACAAGGGTATCCCAGATCAAAGAATAACTTGAAGCAGTGGATGAAGAAGTGGAGAATGTATAAATTGTGATCACAGCCTTGAATGGTCTCCCTAGATCATGGGATTCTTTCATCCAAGGAATCTATGCTAGAAAGAAGCTAATCAAGTTCAGTAGACTGTGGGAAGAATGCTCACAAGCAGAAGCTCGAATAGTAGCTCAAGAAGAAAAGATGGGAAATGGAGATCAACCTCTCACAATACACTCCAAGAAAGGCATAAGATAAAATCATCATCACGAAGGTAAGCATTCTCATCAGAAAGATAATTTTGTAAAAACAAACAAGGATTCATCCAAACTTAGATGATATACATGTGATGAAAGAGGACACTTTGTTAGAAACTGTCCCATGAATAAGAATGGATCTAAGAAGAAGAAGAACTCCAAAAGAAGACATCATGCTCACACTATTGAGGATGATGATCCTCCCAGAAAGAGAGTAAAACAAGAAAGTGAAGACTATTCAAGTGATGAAGAATATGTTCTGATCTCCGCTCTCACAGGAATTGTCACACATGGAAGAAAATATTGGCTTATTGATAATGGGGCTTCCAAACACATGACAGGATTCAAGGAATCCTTTGAGAAACTATTCGAACATAATTCACCCCAGAAGGTGAAACTTGGGGATGACTAACAATATCCCATAAAAGGTAGTGGTGAATCCTCCTATAAGCTAGACTCTGGAAATTCTATGAAAATGAAGGATGTCTTGTTTGTACCAGGACTAAAGAAGAATCTTCTCTCCATATCAGCACTAGATGCAAAAGGCATGAGGGTTGCATTTGTAGATGGCCAAGTCCTCATGTGGCCAAGAGGAAAGACTATTGACAATGCAATAGTAATTGGAGAACAAGAAGGACGATTATACAAATTGAAGGGCCATTCAAAACAAGGTTTGGTCCATGACATAGTAGAGCCAAATGAACTTTGGCATAGAAGGCTTGCACATGTGCATTACATAGCACTACCACTTGCAAGAAAAGTTGTTGAAGGACTTCTAGAAATTCAGGAAAAACATGATGGAGTCTGCAAAGGATGTGCGAAAGGAAAGAAAATAAAGAAGGCATTTCCAAGTAGCGAGAGAAAATCAAAAGGAATCTTGGAAATCATTCACTCCGATGTATGCGGTCCAATGTCATCTAGTTCTTTAAGCGGGTATGTATACTACGCTTATTTTATTGATGATTTTTCTAGAAAGACATGGATATACTTTATGAAGAACAAAGATGAAGTATTCAGCTGTAACACCCTGGTTTTGACCTTGTTTGCATTAAAGGTACATGATGTATATATTGTAATTAATCATGGTGAGGAGCTAAAGGCAAAAGCTCCACCATCGATTTGGTTGTGTTATGTTTCGGCAATTGGGATCATTGCTGATGCTATATCGTGCCATCCGGCACATTATAGTTCTGGCATCATGTAAACATGCAAAATAATCAAAAACCTACAACCAGCTACGACGGTGCAATGTTAAATGAAAAGGGCATGATTTCCTAAGGTTAAGGGGGGGATTGTCTAACTCGTAGGAGCCATTGGGGAAACGCCATGTGTCAGCCACTTAAGATCCTTTTGTTAGTTGGGGGCAGTTACTGCTGGGAAGTAGTGGGTGGTAGAATTGTCAGTCCTTGCCACATGCCCACTTCACCAACCATCTCTCCACCTTCACACGGGTAAGAGAAACACCACTACGCCACTGTCATCGGTTCTGCTCACTCTCACACATGGACGTTTCGCTCTGTTCTCCCTTCTCTCACCAATTTCTGGTTGGAGTATACGGTTTTTTCTTTTGTTCATGCAGGGAGGTTGTTCCCTTTTTCCTGTTGGCGCTCCTATTCAGACTGTGTAATGTCCCAGGTGTTCATCATTGAACCATGGTTGTTGTTTTCCCCTGATTGATGGTTGATGTGAGTACATATGCTGTGTTTGCTATTTTTTCCCTCACGTATAGATTGGGAGTCTGTTTCTTCCCCCATTACGGTCTATGTAAGTTTTCTAGTGGTTTCATTGGGGATCGTGTGCTGTGGTTTGCATGGTTGTTCATTGGCTGTGGTCTTTTCCACGTTTGAGCTGATGTAGGCTATTTATTGAATCGTTTTGGCCACGATAGGGCCAAGAACGATTCAAGTGTTGGTATCCCCTGCCCAATCTATGAATTGCTTGTCTGGCTGCATGCATGCAGTGGTTGGTATTTGGACTGTGTGGAGTGGGATTGAAGTATGGGTATGCTTGAGAAACCTGGGTTTGGGGAGCCACACAGATAGAGTTAGATGGCTAGATTTATTCTCCACAACCCCAGAAGAGCACTGGCAAGGGAATTCAGGGCCTGAGGGACTGTGAAGCAGAGAAGGGACTGATTCCTGGTGTCGGGTGTGTGTGGGTGCCTTATAGGTTAGGCTAGCTATGGTGTAGGCATCCTTAGCTCTTCCATGATCTCACCAGCTTAGCATTTAGCTTCTCCCAGCTCCCCGATAGCCTAATAAACCCTACTGTGTGGGCTTGGCTGTGATTGGTGTACCTTGGCTATGAGTAAGCCTGCTTAGAGCCTTATTCCTTGGGGAATCATGCCCAGATTGGGGGTGGCAATGTTGCTGAGAGATTGATGAGCACGCTGGCCTATGGTTGGGTGGAATGTTGCAGCGACGTAGCTGGTTGCGGGACGACTTCTTTATAAGATGAGTATTCTTGCCTACAATTATATTTGATGTCTAATGAACTATGACGAACATGTTGAATGCCTGAATGTTTGCTTCCACTGTGTATGTTGAGTAACTATGCATCTTAGCATGTTTTATGTTTTAACCATTTTATTTCAGCATTATATGCATGTTCTTGCTCATGGGGCTAGTTTCCCGGAGGTTTTTTATTGTTAGGTAGCGTCCTCTTCGCCGGTCAAAGGGTCGGGGATGTTATAGTATGATATCAGAGCTAAAGGTTGCAGCATGGGCCTGAATGGGCCATGAATGGTCAACTAGCAAAGGCAGGTTACCTTCTACCGAGCAGAAAATAGAAGAAAACCTATGCATGACAAGAGAATTTTGGAAATTCCTCTAAGTATTGGGATCATCGGATCATCGGAGGACTTAGTCCAAAGTCTCATCGATGCATCGGATCACCTAAGCAAAAGGCCCTCCGACGGAGACCACTGAATAAAAATCTCAGAAATTTTCCTAAGTATCCGTCGGCCATCGAAAAATATTAGAGGAAAGGGGAGCCGATACAGCGGCAGGTCCCTAAAGTAATTTTCGCTGCAATGCTTATAAAAGTGCTTGTCAGGCCGTTGGTGCATCAAAAGACTTAGTGGGAAGCCTTTTTGATGCAACAAAAAACTAGTTGAAAGGCCGCCTGATACAAACTTGGCCATCAGCGAAGCTTAGTCGATTGGATCGGTGACGATAAGAGGATGTGAATGCCAAAACATCAGTGGAAGAACCAAGATGATAGTGGGTTGAACCGCCGATAGCGATGGTGGAGCGAAAATTTTGAAAATTTTTCTAAGTCGTGAAATCATCGGCGGTCAGTGATGATTAGTTGGAATGTTAGTTGGGATGAGACCCGATTCTATTCAAGAAAAATTTGGGATTTTTCAGAGATTTCAGCAGTTTTCAGTGAAATTCTCAGTGGATTTTTCAACGGTTTCAAGACTGAAAAGGAAGAAAATCCCAGGGGGGCTAAATTTGACATTTCAAACTAGAACACATTTGGTAAAAGGAATCATTTTTGAAGTGGTGTGGTTTTCACACCCGAGGTCAAAATGAAACATGTGGATAGGCGTTGGAAAGCTTATCCAGTATGGAACAAGGGAGAGTCACTAGAATTTGAGTGTGGAGCAGCAAAGTGCTAGTAATTGCTTGAAAGAGGAATGTGATGCTGTCAATATGGACAAATCCAAGAGTTGCATTCCTAGAGGTAGTAAGACCATGAAGTCAAACCAGTTGTTGTGTGGAAAAGGAGTTCCATGCAAGGAGGAGGGACTTGAAAAGGGAAATTTCCTTAAACCCTGTCTTGCTAATTATGATTACAAGTTTTATACATGAAATGTATGAGGATATGCCTTGCATGCATAGGATATTACATGTTGGTAAGAATATTGAGAATTATACATTTATAATGAGCCACTAATGATAACTTTTGTATTGGTGTTGGAATTAGTGGAAAAACCAACGACAACCTAGACATGGTTGAGTATGTTGTTGATGCTGATGAATGTGACTAGCAACCCTATGGAGAAAGGGATAAGGCAACAAGTCTAGAATCAAAAGTTGGTGAGCAAATTCTGCAATCTCCTGCAAAGGACCAACCAAACTGGTAATGTCAAGGGTGTTAGGAAGACCCATGAAGATAAGAGTTTAATTATGACAATTGCATGGAGTGGTAAAAGCAAGAGGTCTCATACCATGTGGGTATTGGATTTTATGCTACGTTGATAGAGAAAGGTGTCTTGCATGTATTATGTTGTTATGAGCTTAGTAGCCCAAGGAAAGTAAGCATTGATGATATTGATTATAGTCATGCATCCTATATGAAGTAGTCATGGTTAGGCCATGCATGGTACATTTCAATGCATAGTATTCCTGAGTCAATGCAAGGTAGCATTGAGTGGGTATGCAATAAAAGATTTTATAAATCTTGTAGTTATGCATTGAATGGATGCATATGAAAAGTATGAGTAAATGTTGTAGGTATGCATACATAAGTATGCATGCAAATGTTACGATGCAATGCATGAATGCATAGAGATAGTGCATGAGTTATTATGAATAACTAATGGCTGAAAGGATGAATTGATGACAATTCTGGAACCATTTCAAGAGCTGTTATGAATGCAGGATAGTAAGTGCATGAAGAGGGTAGTCATGATCGATTGACTACCGGAAATGCTCTATGGAAGGGCAAGGTGGTACAATGATATGCTTGCGAAGTAAGAAGTATCTAAACCATTCATTTAAATTGCATAAATGATGTGACTATACCTTGCAATTTCAGTATGATAATGATTGCATGAAGTTTTGGTAATATTGAGGTGATAACAGCTGGAAGTATTTGAATTCTATAATTCTGAAAATGCTTCAGTGATTGTTGCAACAATGGAAAAAGGTTATATGCATCAAAACTTACCAAGTGTTTGGCTGATTGAAGTTCAGGTTTCAGGTAGATTGTTTGGGGTATGGCAATGTGAGTAAGACCATGACAAAAGCAGGAATCTACCATGTGAAAGAGCCAAACCTCATGAGAAGAGTCTCATGGCTGTGAAACTAGTTTGTATGCATAATGGGTTGTTAAATTTGAATTTGTGAATTTCGGATTTGAGAAATTATTGACAACTACTAATCAATATTGGCTTGCATAAGATTTTGTCAAGAGGACGCATTGTAAGTGGGTATTCATGTTATTCTAGTAAGCACAAAATTATAATGGGCATAGTGGTGTTTCTTACAAGAGACCCACAATTGAGGGTCACCTCATTTCCAAGCAAATCAATTTCTGCAGTAAACAGAGTTGCAAATTCTCATTGAATATAATTAGTAATGTCATTGCTTGGTTATGGAACAATCAAATTTGGATTGTATTATCAGATAATTATTGACTGTTTGGTTATTTGATGAATGTGCCAGGGGTACACACTATAGGAAGATCATGTGTGATGGCTTGTAGGAGACAAACTTCATGGGAAGGTTTTCCCTTATCTTGAAAATGGGTTTCAGGTGAAACTCCATTGGACATTTTGGGAATGTCTCATCTGCACTACATGTTTGGTAAGAAACATGAGTGAGATCGTATAGGTTATGTCGGTAAGACATGTGTGGATATGAAATGTAAAGAGGAATTAGGATGGAAAATTGAGGGACTGTCAACTCAGAGAAGGGAGCCCCCATTCCTCCTTAATGAAGGAATACTGCCTCGGCAAATGGATAAGTGTTTTGTGACCCTAGCTAAGAATATGCATGCCAATTGTTAAATTCAATATGTAGAGCTTGTTTTGATTTTATTTCCATTTTGACAGATTGCTTGAGTGTGAATAGGGCCTACATGGTTCACATCGAAAAGGGGTGCACACTTTCCCGATGTTGGGTAATGAAAGGGTTTTTCAATATTGATTACACCCTAGGGGGTGGACGCACTCCTGGTGTCTCAATACTTGATAGTGAATGATATGAAATATGATTCTAGTTTTCGAACAATAATGCTGATAAGTTGTGTATATTGAGTGTGTTGTTAGGCTAAAAAGATGCATTCTAGTGTTGCACACTAAATGGACTATGGCTTGGGCTCATCCTACCTTCTACTGAAGAGCACAGAGAAGGAGACATTCCCGAGGGTCCGGAGAGCAAAGAAGGGGGTGGTTTCTTCTGTTGTATGGGGTAGTGGAATTAGAGCTCACTGCTGGAAATGAAACCTGGAAGATGGTAATGATAAAGTTTTCTTCCCAATCGGCATAAATATGTACTGGAAGGAGATGTTGGGCTAGTATATGCATGGGGATCTATAGTAGATCCTGGACCTGGAAATGGTGATTTATTGTTTATATAAGTGCATGTGTTATTGTTGATGGCCTGATAAACCCAACTGTGTTGGCTTGGCTGATTGGTTGTTGATATAAGTGCATTGTTGATATAAGTGTATTGCTGATATAAGTGCATGGGATTTGTTGACGGTTTGATAAACCCAACTGAAGGTTGGCTTGACTGTGTAATTATTTGATATTGTGGAAATTGTGGAAATGTTACAATGTTTGCTTGAATACCTATAGTCTGATAAACCCAACTGTTAGCTGCCTTGGCTGAGTAGCCTAATAAACCTAGTAGTGTAATGGCTTGATTGGTTGCAGCCTGATAAAAGCAATTGTATATTGGCTTGGCTGGACGGTCTGATAAACCCAACTATAGGTTGGCTTGACTGTGCCTAATATATATATAAGGATGTTGTGAAGCAGCCTGCGTGCTGATCTAACATCCAAGTCCATAGGCAATCCCAAGGCTTCCAAAGCAAAGCAGGATCCTATGGACCAGAGAGGAGATGCACAATACAGATAAGTATTGGATTATTTTGCAATTTCTTGCTTATGAATATACATGTGTATATGATTTGGTTATGGTGTTTTAAGCTCTTGTTTTAGAGATAAAAACCATTGAGAATAAACTAAACATGTGAATCTATTCAATGTTTGAATATAGGTATCGCTGGAAGATAGGACTATGAGAGCATCCTAGGGGTGCATGTGGACATGTGACTGTCCTGAAGAGCTCAGAATGAGCAGTAATGAAAAAGGTGCTAGTGAGATTGTAAAGTTCCTAGCAGCCGAGACAAACCATATGGGGAGGCTCCATGGTTGAGAGGTCTGAAATAGACCAGAGACACTAAGTGTCATGACCAAGAGGGATTGGTCCAGCATTCATGGTGAAGTGAAAGAGGCTGAGAGCATGAAAAACCATAGCAGTGGTGTGCGTTCCAGGATGGAACAAGACAAAGAGGGGAAAAACTCTTGATGCTCTCTCTTTCCTTTTGATTATATATATATACTTATGCATTGTGAAAACAAAAGATTGTTGAATGCATGTATGGTTGAAAATAGAATGTGTCTATTTGCTTAAAATAATTATGAATGCTGGAATAGTTAATGCCCTGCCCAAGAACGGACATGAATGAGCTCATGTGCCTATTGGGAAGGCATGAAAAATATGAAAGTCTCCTTGATGACACTTGGACTGTCATGCCAATTGGGCAATTAATTGACTGTTTTTAATGCCTATATTATGCTTGGTCTAACAAAATTTCAATGATGCATTTCACAGGTGAGGAAAGTGAAATCCAGTAATGCACATTGATCATGGCAGTCGACCAAAAGATGCTGGACTTGGATGGAAGTCTTCTTCAAACAATTTCCAAGACCCAAGAAAATCTTGGAGATATGCTCACGATACAGAAAAGTCCCTAGACTTGGGGCTGAGCCGAAAGATGAGAACCAACAAGAGAAGCTCGTGCAAGGCGAGGGGATTGGTCCTGAAAGTTCAAGTAAATAATTGAATGCGGGACAGATCTGCAAAATTTTGATGTGCAAATGGTAAATGTATTCCTATGTATTGGAACACTGAGGACGGTGTTATTCCAAGGGGGAGGGGATTGTAACACCCTGGTTTTGACCCCATTTGCATTAAAGTTCCATGATGTATATATTGTAATTAATCATGGTGAGGAGCTAAAGGAAAAATCTCCACCATCGATTTGGTTGTGTTATGTTTCGACAATTGGGATCGTTTCCGATGGTATATCATTCCATCTGGCACATTATAGTTCTGGCATCATGTAAACATGCAAAATTAATAAAAAACCTACAACCAGCTACGATGGTGCAACGTTAAATGAAAAGGGCATGATTTCCTAAGGTTAAGGGGGGGGGTTGTCTAACCCATGGGAGCCATTGGGGAAAATCCATGTGTCAGCCACTTAAGCTCCTTTTGTTAGTTGCGGGTAGTTAGAGTTGGGAAGTGGTGGGTGGCAGGACTATCAGTCCTTGCCACATGACCACTCCACCAGTCATCTCTCCACCTTCACGCAGGTAAGAGAAACACCACTATGCAACTCTCTCATCAGTTCTGCTCACTCTCATGTAGGGACATTTTTCTCTGTTCTCCCTTCTCTCACTGATTACTGGTCGGAGTATGCAATTTTTCCTTCCATTCACACAGGGAGGTTGTTCCCTTTTTCCTGTTGGCACTCCTGTTTGGACTGTGTAATGTCCCGAGTGTTCATCATTGAACCGTGGTTGTTGTTTTCCCCTGATCGATGGTTGCTGTGAGTACATATGTTGTGTTGGCTACGTTTTTCCCTCATGTACATATTGGGAGTCTGTTTCTTCCCCCATTATGGTCTGTGTAAGTTTTCCAGCGGTTTCATTGGGGATCATGTGCTGTGGTTTGCATGGTTGTTCGTTGGCTGTGGTATTTTCCATGTTTGAGCTATTGTAGGCTATTGATTGAATCGTTTTGGCCACGATAGGGACAATAATGATTCAGGTTTTGGTATCCCCTGCCCAAGCTGTGAATTGCTTGTCTGGCTACATGCATGCAGTGGTTGGTATTCAAACTGTGTGGAGTGGGATTGAAGTATGGGTATGCTTGAGAAACCTGGGTTTGGGGAGCCACACAGACAGAGTTAGATGGCTGGCTTTCTTCTCCACAACCTCGAAAGAGCACTGGCAAGGGAAGTCAGGGCTTGAGGGACTGTGAAGCAAAGAAGCGACTGATTCCTGGTGTTGGGTGTGTGTGGGTGCCTTAGAGGTCAGGCTAGCTCCGGTATAGGCATCCTTAACTCATCCATGAGCTCACCAGCTTAGCATTTAGCTTCTCCCAGCTCCTTGATAGCCTGATAAACCCTACTGTGTGGACTTGGTTGTGATTGGTGTACCTTGGCTATGAGTAAGCCTGCTTAGACCCTTATTCCTTGGGGAATCATGCCCAACTCAGGGGTGGCAGTGTTGCTGAGAGATTGATGAGCACGTTGGTCCATGGTTAGGTGGAACATTGCAGCAACGTAGCTGCTTGCAGGATGACTTCTTTATAAGATGAGTATTCTTGCCTACAATTATATTTGATGTCTAATGAACTATGATTAACATGTTGAATTCCTGAATGTATGTTTGCTTCTACTGTGTATGTTGAGTAACTATGCATCTTAGCATGTTTTATGTTTTAACCCATTTTATTTCAGCATTATATGCATGTTCTTATTAATGGGGCTAGTTTCCCAGAGGTTTTTGATTGTTAGGTAGCGTCCTCTTCACTGGTTAGAGGGTCGGGGATGTTACATCAGAAAATTCAAGGAATTCATAGCCTTGATCGAGAGCACACTGTAAAGAAGATCAAGACCTTTCGATCAGATAATGGCAGAGAATTCACATCAAATGAATTCAAAGAGTTATGCAAAGATTTAGGGATTAAGAGGGAGTTATACACTCCATATAATCCACAATAGAATGGGGTTACAGAAAGGAAGAATAGAACAATCATGGAAGCTATAAGAGCGATGCTTCATGATCAATATCTTCCCATGCATCTATGGGCAGAAGCTGCCAGAACATTGGTGTATGTACAGAACCGTACTCCACACAGAGTACTCAAGAACAAGACACCTGAAGAATTCTTTTCTGGCAAGAAACCAGAAGTTAGCCATCCCAGAATATTCGGTTTTCCAGTGTACATACACATT
Organism: Pseudotsuga menziesii; assembly: GCA_001517045.1. Lineage (NCBI taxonomy): Eukaryota > Viridiplantae > Streptophyta > Pinopsida > Pinales > Pinaceae > Pseudotsuga > Pseudotsuga menziesii. The sequence goes on along the minus strand of LPNX010358471.1, from coordinate 64,961 downwards.
CTGAAAGAAAAGAGGAAAAAGTTAGATCCTTCAGGAAAGAAGGGTATATTTGTGGGATACTCTGAAAGCTCAAGGGATTACAGAATATAATTCCCAGGATTCAAGAAGATCAACATCAGCAAGGACATAACATTTGATGAAGACTCAACTTACAACAAATCCAGAAAGAGACCTGCTGAATATCCTGAAGAAATAGAAGCACCCATAATTCATCACACAACCATGAACGAAGAAATTCAAGAAGAAGATCAAGAATTAGAAGAACCTCAAGAACATGTAGATCCACCTCAGGAGAAGAATCCTCACAAGAGGAAACCTGCTTGGGTAAAAGAAGCTATCCAAGGTGTAGAAAGATATGGGGCTCCAGAAGAGAATCATAGAGAAAGAAAGAGGACCAGGTCCTGCTCCAAGTATGTAGCCTTATTATGTGATTTCATCGATAAAGAACCTTCCAAATATGAAGAAGCGATAGAAAGGAAAGAATGGAAAGATGCTATGATAGAAGACTATCAATAGATCATGAAGAATGATGTTTGGGATGTTGTCCCAAGACCAGAAGAGAAGTCTGTTGTAACTTCCAAATGGATCTACAAGATCAACCATGCTGTAGACGGAAGCATAGAGAAATATAAAGCAAGATTTGTGGCTCGTGGCTTCTCACAGAAAGAAGGAATGGATTATGAAGAAACTTTTGCACCTATAGCCAGATACACTTCCATCAGATCAATACTTGCTCTGACTGCAGTGATGAAATGGAAGATACACTAAATGGATGTCAAGACTGCTTTCTTGAATGGTGTGGTGGAAGAAGAACAACCACTCGGTTTTGAGACACATGACAGGGAATCTCGTGTGTGTAGATTGAAGAAAGACCTATATGAATTGAAACAGGCACCCAGGACATGGTACGATAGAATTGATGGCTTTCTATCTAGTTTTGGATTTCTATTTAGTTTAGCGAAAAATCATATGCGCGGCCTCATACGCGACTGTTTTGAAAACAACCATGTATGTACGTGAGTTTGAGGCCATTTTCCGCATATATCCAGCCCTATACGTGGAAAAAGCCTCGATTTCCGCGTGGGCTGCAGCGCTCATTTTGGGATGGCCTAAAAAACTCATTTAACCATGAAAATCTATAAAAATTATGTCAAAATGCAAGAGGAGAGCATGAGTAAATACCTGGAAGAAATGGTTGTGAATTCCGCTGGCTGGATCTCCTGGAATTTGCAGTTGAAAATCAGAGCTCAAATGGGTAAAAGTTTCAAATGATTTATATTTTTTACTATTTATAGAAAAAATTTCAAATATTTGAAAATTTTTACCCCCTTTTCTATAGTTTTGACATTTTCTAACCATTTTGGACTGTTTTTGACATAATTGGTGTTGTAGAAGACCTTTTTCAGTGCCGTTTCGGCCGTTGGATTGACCCATTTGTGCCGATCTCAGGTATCATGTCTAAACTAGCAGATAGGTTAGTTTTCACCACCGTTTGCATTTTGCATGACCTTGTGACCATATCACCATGACCTTAGGTACGAACCCACTCTATTATGTCACGGAACCTTCTTGTTGCTTTAGAAGTGGCATGATACGAGCGGTAGAGCTTCACCTTACATGGGTACCTTAGTTAGCACCTTATTTGCATTTGGTGCCCATGTCGATGGTTTCTCCTTTAGGGTGTGGGAGTCCGTTGTATAGTACTACCATGACATTTCACAAGAACCTCATACTCCTCTTGATCTTATGCTAGCCTATTTCCCTCATGACTCCCTCATGTCAAGTTGTGAATGCATTATCATGAGCTTTTCCTACCTTATTGAGCTTTATGCCAACTCCCCTGACATTGCATTTCATCCATATAGCCTGAGCTTGTCTCATGTCTAGCCATGCAGAGCCATTTTTTATATCCTTCGCAACTTGATTCCCTTTTTACCGGGAGGGGTTTTCCCCCGAGTGTCGATATCCTACACATGTATCCTTGAATTGAGCATAGGTATGTTCCACTGCTTGGAACTAGTTTGTTTTCCCTTGTGACACTCGTCTGCTTCTAGTTTGTAACTATAAAGCTAGTTTATTCTTTTTTCAAGCTTTTCAAATAACTGAAAAAGTCCAAAAAAATAAAAAAAACTAGAAAGTCGGACAAGGAAAGATGTTATCTTTGGTAGCTGTCGAGTCGTGTTGCCTTCGAACAGAGCACTGTATATCACATCCATTGGTTGGGTTATAGCGGATTTCACCACTCTAGGTGAATCACACTTTGTATGGCCTTCCCCTGTCCCGCTGCAGACTCCTTAGACCCTATGGACCACTTTTTGTCCTTTGATGTTTCCTTGATCATCCCTAAAAACATATGAAAAATGATATACGCGACTTTTAAACCTATAAGCGTGTATATATGCGGGTTTGACCACTAAAACCACGTACATCAGGATGTGTGCATAATCCAAATCATTTTGGAGTTTTCCTTAACATGGATCTGACTCATTTGACTCCTGGCCTTCCCTATGCCTTGAGATCGCTCAGATTCGACCTTTCATTACCCCTTTGAAAAGCTATATAAGGAACCCCTTGGTACATTGAAGGCATAAGAGAGAATTGAGAGCAACGAAACTATAGTCCATTGTTGCCGGAACTTATGCTTGAGTCTGCATCCCTTTGTCCCTTGGAGCACTTTTGTGTTCTTCCCAAGCTTGCCTTTTCCTTGTGAGCTTGCTATCGAGAGATGGAGGATTGAAGTGGTGGAGGCCCAAGTGGGGGATTCAGTTTCTCCGGTTCACAGACGTGCCGTCAGAGGTTGTATCTTGTAATCTCTGATTTATATTAATAGAAATATCTTTTCCTGTCCAATAATGTGTGTTTGAATGAATATGTTCTCCATTGGATTATGTCAAATGCTTATACATTATTGATTAGATATGCTAGAATAGATCTAACACCATGATATATAGAATGCTTGTATTGTTTACTTGTTGTTGAGGAAGTAAAAGATCAATTCAAGCGGAAGATTGGAAAGCTCAATGGGGATCTACTTCAACAGTCCGGAATAAGGTACAAGGTCTGATCCTTTAGTGTTAGAAATTTAATTTCTATTGCATATTGGAAAGGATTGATTTCTGGAGTCAAGCTGTCTGTTGTGGTACCCCAAGCCATAGGAATTTCTCTCCATAACAGAATTGGCGATTCCGCTGGGGATGTTCCTTGTTTTTCTTTGGGGTTGGGTGCATAATGGGCTTGATATTCTTGACTTTCTCTCTATTTCTCCGTGTTTTTGTGTTGCATGTTATAGTATGTTCATCCATTGACACTCCCCTTTATTGGTTTGACCCTTGGCATGCTTTTTAACACTTCATTCTCTGCATACGCAGTATTTTGGCTAAAAGTCGCGTACATATGTGGATTTTTGGCCAAAAGTCACGTATACACGCAGGTTTTTGGCCAAAAATCCATGTATACACTAAGGTTTTTGGCCAAAAGTCACGTATATACACAATTTTTCTTTAAACAGTCACGTACATCCTCCCTTTTGGTGAGTTTGATGTTGTGGGAAGTTGCTGGGTGGGTTGTGAGTGTGGTTGGGTCTTTCTTGGGTTTGTTGTTGTCTGTTGGATGCTTCTTTTGTGACCAAAGACCGCATTTTCATTGATTTTTCTTTGAAAGTAGTTTTAGTCATTTATCCTTTTTGTTTTTCCATTAGTGCATTACTCTTTTTGTCTCAGTGTCTTGCTGGGCTTGTCTTTTATACTTGTTGCAGAGACTGAGAGTTTTAGATAACTTTTAGTGCATTTTTCATTCTTTTATATTGAAAAATACAAAGTAGTTGCACTCTTAGTTGCATCTTAGATATGGATTTGAGGAGGTACTTGCATTGGATTGCTTGGATGAGAGTTGTTTTTAGGATTTCATATAGGAAGGATTGCATTGACATTCGGAAAGGAATATATATTTATGCATCTCATGTAGTGGCATACCCTATTTTTCATTTGACAAGGATTGCACTTAGCATTGTTTGCTATGGTGTGCATATTTACTTCACTGCTGAGTCATAACTTCACTAGTTGCATGGCCATTTCCCTTTGAGTAATTACAGCCAATTAAAATCAACGCTAAATTAAAATGAACTACACTCTTTTCTTTTCTAGGGTGCACCAAAAAGCTTAGGTTTTAGGATCTTGGAATAGTTCATTGTAAGTCAATTCTCCAAGATCACTAAACAATAACATGTATGTGTCTATCCAGGTGAGTGTGTGAAATCCTTGATATAAACAGTGTTTCTCAGGATCCTCCTCTCAAAAAGGAGTTAAGCACGAGGCAGTGTGAGCGGTTATTGATTGGGATGACCCCTAGTCATAACTGAGTAGCACCGAAGATATTTCCAGGATTGTATTCGTATCTGGGGGCTCTTTCGAGAGTTTCAGGATTTGCTACCCTGCCCATATGGTCAATCCTGCCTGCGACTATCCTCCTGAGCATTGATTATATTGAGGTGACCTTAGTTTCCTTACCTAGGTTATCGAGGGGGTAATCTGCAGGGGTTATTCTACAGGTGTCCCAACCAGGTAGAGGTCGGACAACACAATCGCTATATGCGTTGAAGCTGAGGGCCACTATAATTGGTTACGCACCTCCGCTTATAGTGTATGGGAGTTTCAAGCCTCTCCTAGGCGAGACATACCTGCTGCATTTAGGAGCTCACATATCCTCCCCTTGGTTTGCTTGTATTTTGGCTGTATATTTTCTTAGGAGTGTGCTATTTGTGCGCTAGTTGGCCTTTGGGATCATGGGTACTTGAGTATATTTATGCTTTCTTGAGTTCAAGTCCTCTTATTTTCAGCATACCTGGTATCCTATCACCCGTCTTGGTCCTAGTACAAACCCTAGTGTTAGACTTGGGGGCATCATAGCCCCTTACCCCGCTCATAGATTTGGGAATGGTCATCTTCCATCCTCTACTCCATTTGTAGAGGATTTTCCCCTTCGCTCGGTATTTACACCAGTGGTCACCCTCACTAGGGTGGTAGTGTATGCGTGAACGTTGGGTATACACCTTAGTTTCCTTTTTATGTCTCGTCATTCACCGCATTGTTTCCTTTGGGTGTTGTTGTCATGATCATTCCTCCCTATATCCTATAGTTTGGATTCTTTATTGACTATTTTGGGTTGTTTTGGACTAATATGGTTGTCATGTAGGGTCCACTTTTTGTACACTCTCTCCGAGGTTTCAATCCATTCATGCCTATCATAGGTATTATGTCTGAACTGGCATATAGGTTAGGATTTCACATCCACTTGCACTTATGCATTGCCTTATGACCGTTCCATCTTAACCTTAGGTACGAACCCATTCCATGGTATCACGGAACCTTCATGCTGCTGTTAGAAGTGGTACTATGTGAATGGTAGAGCTTTCTTATACATGGGTGTCCTAGTTAACTCCCCTTTGCATTGGTACCCATGATGTGAGTCCTCTCTTAGGTATAGGAGTCCATTGTATAGTATTGCCATGACATTTCGCAAGAGCCTCATACTCCTCTTGATCTTATGCTAGCCTATTTCCCTTAGGACTCCCTCATGTCAAGTTGTGAATGCATTATCATGAGCTTTTCCTGCCTTATTGAGCTTTATGCCGACTCCCCTGACATTGCGTTTTAGCCATATAGCCCGAGATTGTCTCATATCTAGCCATGCAGAGCCATTTTTTATATCCTTCCCAGCTTGATTCCCTTTTTATCGGGAGGGGATTTTCTCCCCGAGTGTCGATATCCTACACATGTATCCTTGCATTGAGCATAGGTATGTTCCACTGCTTAAAACTAGTTTGTTTTCCCTTGTGACAATCGTCTCCTCCTAGTTTGTAGCTATAAAGATAGTTTATTCTTTTTTCAAGCTTTTCAAATAACTGAAAAAGTCCAAAAAAATCAAAAAATCAAAAAGTCGGACAAGGAAAGATGTTATCTTTGGCAGCTGTCGAGTCGTGTCGCCTTCAAACAGAGCACTTTATATCACATCCATTGGTTGGGTTATAGTTTGACATTAGGAGTTGTACTCGTTTATCTGAGTTTATCTCCACCGACTGGTTAAGCTTCCAATCCCTATGGAGCCTCTGTTGATGCCTCCTATGTCACAGAGATGTCCCAGTTTATATACTGAGTCTATGCTGCCTTCATTCAGTCACCATATGCCGTTATTCTCTTGTTCGAAGGAAGTTGAAACCTGAGTCGGCCATTCCTCAGTTATCTTGACTTTGCATGTCGGCCATTCCCGATACAGTTATTGGTTCGTGCACTTTATGATCGAGTCATTCCACATTATACAGCTTTCCTGAGTACCTCATGTTGGATGATGGGGGATGCCTTAATGCCCTCTTTCCAGCGGATTTCATCCCATCGACTTCAGATCATTTATTATGGGATTGGAGTCTAGAGTCATTTTGAGTGCCTTGAGACTTGCAGTCATCAGTGGTAGGTTCTCTCGCCATTGACAGTTTCTTGGGAATACATCAATGTCCCCTGATCGATGGATCCTTTAAAGTGTTTGACCTCAACACATTTATTCACACTTGTTAGTTTGCACTCTAATACCTTGATTCCCATTTTCATTATTGGTGGGTAATCTCGCATCTGTTAAAGGTATACATTAATGACCAGTAATCAGACGATGGACTACTATGTTCGACCTCGACACCTCTATTCGCATAGTAGGACATGTACTCGTAGTGGTTTGTGTAGAAGACTTTCTAGATTGGGGGCATATCTTATATGCTACCTCCTTGATCATGCTAGTGTTCATGAGATTTCAGCTCTTGTGACTTGATTCCAGTATATGCCAAATATTTCCAGCCACTATGGAGATCTTGATCTAGTATATATCTTCAGCCATTTTGGAGATCATGGTCCTTTGTATATCTTCATCATGGAGATTCTGGTCTACGTATATTGTACGTGGCGATGAACACATATGTGATATCATGTATCATGCCTATTCACGGCCATTGTACTCTTATGTATTCGGGACTGCTATATATATTTTCAGTTGTATGCATAGTTGTATTATTGTACTATACTGATTGGGTGGTTGGTCTTCCATTTGGGATCCTTCACCACTCCACTTCTGGGATGGACTTATAATGTATTTCGGCCATCATATGACCCCTCTAACCTCACACATTAGGGGGAATCTGTTATAGCGGATTTCACCACTCTAGGTGAATCACACTTTGTATGGCCTTCCCATGTCCCACTGCAGACTCCTTAGACCCTATGGACCACCTTTTTTCCTTTGATGTTTCCTTTATCATCCCTAAAAACATATGAAAAATGATATACGTGAATTTTAAATCTATAAGCGCGTATATACGCGGGTTTGACCACTAAAG
>LPNX010358471.1:32076-57267 GCA_001517045.1 Pseudotsuga menziesii | reverse complement strand
GGTTGTATCTTGTAATCTTTGATTTATATTAATAGAAATATCTTTTCCTGTCCAATAATGTGTGTTTGAATGAATATGTTCTCCATTGGATTATGTCAAATGGTTATACATTATTTGATTATATATGCTAGAATAGATCTAACACCATGATATATAGAATGCTTGTATTGTTTACTTGTTGTTGAGGAAGTAACAGATCAATTCAAGCGGAAGATTGGAAAGCTCAATGGGGATCTACTTCAACCGTCTGGAATAAGGTACGAGGTCTGATCCTTTAGTGTTAGACATTTAATTTCTATTTCATATTGGAAAGGATTGATTTCTGGAGTCAAGCTGTCTGTTGTGGTACCCCAAGCCATATGAATTTCTCTCCGTAACATGGATGTCAAGACTGCTTTCTTGAATGGTGTGGTGGAAGAAGAACAGCCACTCGATTTTGAGACACATGACAGGGAATCTCGTGTGTGTAGATTGAAGAAAGACCTGTACAGATTGAAAGAGGCACCCAAGACATGGTACGGTAGAATTGATGGCTTTTTATCTAGTTTGGGCTTTACCCAAAGTAAAGCAGATTCCAACCTTTACTACAAGGTTGAAGATGGTAACCCAATGATACTCCTACTATATGTAGATGATCTGTTTGTAATAGGTATGGATGGGTTGATTATTGATATGAAGAGGAAGTTTGCTTCCAAATTCGAAATGAAGGACTTGGGTATGATGCACTATTTTCTAGGCATGGAGGGGTGGCAGAATGCGGATGGAATCTCCCTCGGACAAGGGAAGTATGCAGTAGAGATATTGAAGAGATTCAGGATGATGGAATGCAAGTCCATGACCACGCCTATGGCATTGAACCTAAATCTCTTGAGTGATGCTTCATCAGAAGCGGTTGATGCTACAATGTATCGTCAGATGATTGGGTCCTTGATGTACCTGACAAACACGAGACCAGATATTTGCTTTGCTGTGAACACCTTGAGCCAATTCCTGACAGATCCAAGACATGTTCACTTAATTACTACAACGCATATTTTGAGGTACCTGAGGGGTATAGTTGATTATGGGCTCAAGTATGAGGCAAATCAGAAGATTAACCTATAGGGTTATGTTTATTCAGATTGGGCAGGTAGTGTCATCGATAGGAAGATCACTTTAGGGTGTTGCTTCAATATGGGATCAAGTGTGATATCTTGGTTTAGCAGGAAGCAATCCTGTGTGGCACTAAGTACAGCTAAAGCAGAGTATGTCACATCTTGTTCAGCTAGTTGTGAGGCAGTATGGTTGAGGATGCTACTGTCTGATTTATTTGATCTCCAATTGGATGCTACTTGTATATATTGTGACAACCAGAGTTGTGTGAAGTTGTTGGAGAACCCGGTGTTCCATGACAAGTTGAAGCATATCAAGATCAAGTATCACTATATCAGGGATATGGTGTAGGAAGGAGCAGTGAAGCTCCAATATGTTGCGATGGATGAATAGATAGCTGATGTGTTGACTAATCCATTAGCCAGAGTCACGAAGTTTGAGATGTACTTAAGAGAGAAGCTTGGTGTTCTCTAGATCAAGGTTCCCTCCAAGGGGAAGTGATGAGTTCATGAGCCATTTTGACATGGTGAGAGGATTGGTTCCTACCATGGTCAGATGTAAGGGCTGATCCATTATGTCATGATGAGAATATTGGTTCCTCGCATGTCAGATATGAGTGCTGAGCCATTCTGATGTGATTGTAGGATTGGTTCCTACATGATCAGATATAAGTGTTGAATTCCATTCTTGGAATGGAGGCACCTGGTCAGTTACCAGGAATACTCAGTCTGGGACTGAGGGCCATTCTGATGTGACTGTAGGATTGGCTCCTACATGATTAGATATAAGTGCAGGGCCATTCTAATGTGACTATAGTATTGGTTCCTACATGATTAGATATAAGTGTAGAGCCATTCTGATGTGACTATAGGATTGGTTCCTACATGATCAGATATAAGTACAGAGCCCTTTTGACATGCTGGATTGTTCCTTGCATAGTCAGATGTAAGTGCAGAGCCCTTTCGACATGTAGGTAGGATTGGTTCCTCACATGGTCAAATGTAAGTGCTGGTCCTTTCTGACATAGATGACTGGATTGGTTCCTCTCATGGTCAGATGTGAGTGCTGGGCCTTTTTGACATAGGTGACTGGATCGGTTCCTCTCATGGTCATATGTGAGTGTTGGGCGTGCCTTTCTGACATGGTGTTGGATGTGTTCCTCTCATGGTCAGATGTAAGTGTTGGGTGGGCCATTCTTACTTAGGGTCAGATATAAGTGCTGAAAAAGACCTACATGGAGGCCAGCCCTACAACCAGCATGAAAAAGGGTTGGCTCTGTAGAGCTTCCTGTGATAAGAAGAATCAAGACATAGCACCTGTGATGATGATCCAACAGAGATGTTCCAGAACTAGTGATGATCCAGATCAAGTGATTATCCAGATCCAGTGATGATGATCTAGATTCATATGAAGATGACTTGAAGATGACGAGGACTCGATGATGATCCAGATGATACAGAGAAGAAGACTTGTGCTGATAAATTGTGTCGAGAGAATACCTTCCTAGTTAAGAGGGAGTGTTGATGTAATTGTAACTTCAGAATGTATTCACTTTTATATCTTATGTATTGTACCCCGATGTTTATTTCGGGAAGTGTTTGTAATGTAATTGAGTCATGTCATGCCCCGATGTTCCGATCTGGAGTTTATATAATGTAAAAAAGTCATGTCAAGTCACTGTGGGTAACCCTCATATTTTTCAATGATTAAAGTCCGCGCAGTTGCGGGGCCCTAGGGTTATTAGAATCTCCTAGTGAAGTCGGACCTAGTGAGTTATTGTCCAATCAGGAATTAGTATAAATAGAGAGTGACTCTCTCTATTTATCACACACTCACTCACACTCAATTGTAGCACATAGTTGAGGGAGAAGAATTTGTTGGGGCTAGAAGGAAAGAGGCTATTGCTATCCGGAGATCATCTTACTATTTTGGGGTTTTAATTTTGGTGTTGATTCTATCTCTGAGGAAGTTACGATGTTTTCTCCATTTATGGTTTCCTCAAGGAAAAACGTTGTGTTCATTGTCTCTTGTGTTTGATTGTTGTGCTTGTTATAATTTCAGTTAAAGATCCTAATATAATGCTAGCTTGAATGATAAAAATCTAAGAGGGATATGAAGATCTAAGTTAAATTTGGTAATATTTTCTAGAAATGGAACAAACTATACTTTTGATGATATGAGTTTCAGAACGTGAAGTTGAAAAAGTGACATGTGGCAGTATGTACAACTTCAATATATTGAACCAGTCCATAAAGAGGTCATGTTGGGAAACTTAGCATAAGTTCCACTTGGTGAATCCAATATTTTTCTAACCTATGGGGTTTGACAAAGGACATGAGAATACATCGGGAAGAATCTTCAAACCTTGAGGATCATAAATTTCTAAGATATAGTAGAATTAATACCAGACAATTCAGCAGAAGGAATGTAAGAAACTAGGGCATCGAATAATTTGCAGTTCTATCCACATATTTGGGAAAATGAGTACACTGGTCAACTTAACTTGAGGAATTTCATCTATCTATCCAATCATATATGTAGGTCACCAAAGTTTAAAAATTGGGGTTTCTATATCAAACCCTAGGTCCACTAGAAGTTGTTTCTTAGAAATGCTTTAGAGAAAGCATCCAATTGAAGCACTCTCATTTAAGAAGTTGCAGAGCTAGAGGGAGATGAGAACAAAGTTAAGAATAAGAAGAAGCTAGACATGAAAATAAATGAATGAAGATGAGGTATCATGTTCATGCTACTAAAGATGATGAACTAGTTAAGAAGAGCACAAGGGAATATTCCTCACTGTAATGATTAATATGTACATTGATCTAGAAAGATTCGCCTCATAAGGTGAAACTTGAATATGAATTCCAATGAAATGGGAAGAATAAGCTCCTACAAGTTGGAATCTAAATATTCAGATGAATAATTGTTTGATATTGGATACCAAGAAATCTTCTGAGAAAGCTCCAAGAGGATATAATGCATCAAGAAGAAATGAATACCAAGGGTGAAGGTTCAATTTCTAGAAGATCAGAAATGTGAAAGGAATCAAATATCAAGAGGGAGTCCACCAAAACATACAAGACATGTGTCTCTCTTTTATTTGATTAATTATAATGTTTAGATGATATTGTTCATGTAGGTGTAATTTATGGTAGTATACAATAAAATTATCAATATGATAGTAATCGTACATTTTAATTTAACCTACAGGAAAAATCATGTGATGAAGACTCACAAAGCAATATTGAAGAATACTTCAATGTTTGATACAAGTTTGAAGACAAGTAGTCCAATTATCCTACATTTCACATTATTGTATTGTTTCTCATTGAAGACAAGAAACATATTACAGAAGATGTTCTAGTTAAAGAAAATGGTTAGATGGACTTGACATTAGGATGGACTCCATGATGGAGGATTTGAATAGGGATGATGCACATCAGGAAGAAATTCCCTAAGAGTGCCATGATGAATTTTCCAGGGGTGAATGACATATGGACATAACCATGTTGACTTGGTTCTTTTCTGATGAATGTTTCCAAGTTGGGATTTACACATTTGATACCTTATGATGGGGTATAGTGATATTGTCCTATGATGGGATGATGAGACTAGCCCTTACTTACAAGATGGGACACCCTGCAATGTAGTGGTAATATCCTCTAATTGTGCAATAGGATGATGATTTTAGATGGGATTCCATGCGACACGGTGGTAAGATTGTCTCATCATGTAATGGGATGGTGAGTTTAGATGTGATACCCTATGACATGGTGGTAAGATCCTCTCATCTTGCAATGGGATGATGAGTTTATATGGGACACCCTGCGACGAGGTGTTAAGATCCTCTCATCCTATGATAGGATGATTATTTTAGATTGGAAACCCTTTGACTAGGTGGTAAGATCCTCTCATATTTTTATGGGATGATGACTTTATATGGAACATATTTCAATGGAATGGTAAGACTCTCTATGACATCCTTTGATGGGATAGATAGAGAGAGATATGAATATGTAATTAGAGCAATGTCAAGATGGAGAGAGATATCCACTCATCCTACAATGGGATGATTACTTTAGTCCATACTTAAGAGCAATATGGGACACTCTATGACAATTTTATTCTCTAAGACATCCTCTGATAGGATAGACGAAGCTCCAAAAATGAAAGATGGACAGTATCTCTTTCAGTAAGAAATATGTATTATGAAATTTATCACCGATGCTATCTCAAAAAATAATTAGATACAATGCTCCAACAGTCACATGTTGATGATGATGATTATGTTCCAGTAGTCTCATGTTGATGATGATCTTCCAACAGTCATATGTTGATGATAATGATGATTATGTTCCAGTAGCACATGTTTATGATGATTATGATGTTCCAGACGTTGCATCCTGATGTTGATGATGATGCTCCTGATGATGATGCTCCTGATGATGATGTTGATGATGATTCTCCTAATGATGATGATGTTCCAACAGACACATGTTGATATTGATGATCATTCTCTAGATGATGATGATGATGTTCCATGTTGATGTCGATGATGATGATGATGATGATGTTACATACACATGATGTTGTTGCTCCAAAATTCCTATGATATATATATTCACTAGTTGGTTGATGATGTTGTATAATACCTTTCTTGTCAAAAGGGTGTGTTAAAGAAATGTAACTTCGAAAGATATTCTATTGTACTTTTATTATTCTTCCTTTGTTGTTGTTCAAAATTATTCCAATGAATGGGGTTATGGAGATTTCCAACATACTAGATTATTCTTAGACTGAACAACTACAAACTAGACTCAAACCAAGCAAAAATCCTATAAGAGAAAGAAAACAGGGTTTGAGTGATAAATATTGTGTACCTTATTTTTTAAGGTTGGTCCTAGCATCATGATTTATTTTTAAACCAATCTCCAATTTTTTGCTCCAAGACCTACAAGAAAATATACCATCCTAAAATACTTTTTTTTGTCATAGACCTGAAACATATATAAGAAAGAGATTGAAACTCAACACTGAAATCAATATCTATGAACATAATTCATGAAAGATCAAAAGTGTACACAATTTAGTGGAAAGGGAAGATCTCTTTATTAATCAAGTACAATTATACCCATTAGAGGAAATTTCAACTCAAAATGGGCCTTCTAAAATGAACTAATAAAATAATAGTTAAAATAATAAAATAATATTTATTAATTTTGGAGGAAGAAAAGAAAAAACTACTTTTTTGTTTGTATTTTTGACATATCCCCTTCTGTTTTTACTCAAATTTCGATTGGGAGAGCTCGTTGGATGCGGAATTAAATTCCGCATCCAATGAGTACCCACTCGACATACTTTTGACGGACCCCGCTACCCCAAAAACAAGAAATACCTGAAAAAATGGAATGATGATGTCATCATTCCATTTTTTCAGGTATTTCTTGTTTTTGGGGTAGCGAGGTCCGTCAAAAGTATGCCGAGTGGGTACTCGTTGGATGTGGAATTTAATTCCACATCCAACAAGCTCTCCCAATTGAAATTTGAGTAAAAACACAGGGAGATATGTCAAAAATACAAACAAAAAAAGTAGTTTTTTTTATGCCAAATTTATATTAAAAAAGTGTTTAAGACCTATACGGTATTTCAAATTTAAAGCAATTTCATTGGCTAACACATGATGACATGGAATTTGAATAAAAGTTAAAAGGCCCATTTTGAGTTGAAATTTCCTCTACTGCAGTCTAACATTGACTCCTTTAAACCATGAATTTAGTCTCCTTGCTTCTCTTTTCTAACCAAAATCCTCATTCATATCCATAGGTTGAGTGTTCTCCCACTTTTTCCTAGCCTCTATCATCCTCTTATGAAAAAATGAGAATAGCAATTCTGAGACTAAAGCAGTTGGGGAAGATGCGAAAGTTACAATATTGAACTAAACCACCTTCTAAATAATCTCTTTTTATTTGTTAATTAATTTTTTAGGGACACATGAGTGGTACAAAGAAAACCCATGTGTGACACGTGAGTTTCCCTTAGACAACACGCATTTCAACTTTTATGGGGGAAACACTACTTGTACATAGTCAAATAGCATGTGGAACGCGATTTTATATACTTACACACATGTGTATGCCTTAATATCATGACAAAAATAGATAATATGGAGAAAAAAATGAGTGATTAGGACCATGATCATCTATACAAAATTGACTCTTCAATCCCTTTGTCTGTTTGTGTGACAAAAATATTAGTATCGTCACTCAAACGGAGAAGTGTCGATTTGAGGGATAAAATTTGGGATATGTTCTTGATGTCGTTGGTCATGTAAAAGTATTGAGGTAAAACTTTTGTTGTAATTTGGGTCAATGGTACCCATAAGAATATTGTATAAATATTATTTTGAGTCTCCCAAGGTAAGTCAACCCTATTTTATACCAATAGGATGACCTATTTAAGGTAAGATGTCACTCACTTGATAAGTATAAATAGGTGAGGCACCTCCCTCATTTAGACACATATCTCACTCTAGAAAGTGCACAAGAGAGAGTGAATAATTTTGTTAGAGAGAGGAAATTGCTAGTCTTATTCTTGGGATTGTTCACTGTATATGGTCGAATTCTATATTGATTAAGTTTTGTTGAGTTTTCTCCCCTAAGAGGGTTTCCTAGGATGAATATCTATGTTCTTTTGTGTTGACATGATTGAATTTCTTTCATCGATCCTTTTGCACATGGTTATGATGTTATGATGTTAAATGTTTAAAGTTATTATATAACCATCAAATATCTCACAGCAATCATCAATTATCCACCATCATCCTCATGCTCATTGTCACAATCACCATATTCCTTTTCTCATTGTCATGATAACCATCATGCTCACGTTGTCACCACTCACCATCTGCATCCATCCTATAAATTGCAAAATATTCATAATGGATACATATGTGGATTCCATTCAAAATAATACAAAGGTATTTGGATTATTTTGATGAAACTCTCTTGTTTATAAGTAGACTTAAAGGATTGTTATTTTTCATCCTAGTTTTTACTAAGTGTTTGTAGTGACATATAACATATGAGTTGATTTTATAAATTGAAAAGTATATTATACATTTAATATTTTAATATTTTAGAGATAAAAAATATGTTGCGGGGTCATAGGATTTGAAGAGGGAAACAATACTAACCAAAAACCTAGTTTATCAAATCAGTGAACAAGAAAAGTTTCAAGGCATCAACTCATAAGGGAGAAATAAACCTAGAACAATTTCGATGTCCAAAATCCAACGGTCAACATTTCACTGATCTGAGCTATTGTCATCATTCTATGTCCAATTTTAAATGGCAACCTAAATACTTTCAAGGACACATGGTGATTCTCAGCTAGGGGCACATATTTCAAACCATGCAGTCGAACTAAGTTATGTCACCTCTTGTAGGTGTGTTTTGGCAAGTTCCATGTGGGAACACTAACCAAAAGCACCCAGTCTAGGAAATTCCCAACTTGGCCCCTTAGTGCATAAATTGCACTACCTCTTACTAACCCAAACCCTTGTTTATTAAATCGTCAAAAAATACAAGTTTTGAGGCATGGAACCATGGGGAAGAGGAACCCCTAGAACTATTATGATGTCTATAATCCAACAGAATTGATAATTTTATTATCTGAGCCATGATCATCATTTTATGGTGAGTTGTAACTTGCATCATATAGCCTTTCAAGGACGCATGGTGAATTCATGCACAGGGAATAATATCTTAATTAAGAAACATAACTGTGTTTTGTCAACTTTTTCATGTGTCCATTGTAGGTCCCTCATGGGAACATTGCCCAAAAAATATTGGTTTTTGTATTTCCGAAGTTTATCCCCTAGTGAAAAAATCGCATTTCCTTTTGCTAACCTAAACCTTGGCTTTCGAGATTATTATAGAAGACAACTTCCAAACCATGAATAAATGTGGTATAGGAACCCCTAGCATCATTGCAATGTCTTGAATCCAATAGAGATGATGGTATGTTAATATAAGCCACGACCAACATTATATGGTTTGTTGCGACTTGCATCCTAAAGAATTTTGGGGACACATGGTGAATCTGTGCTTAGGGAATAAAATCCAAACAAGGAAACATAACTGATTTCTTTCAACTCCTCCAATTATTTTCAATAGGGCCCACCTAAGAACACTTCCCACGGGTTCTCAATTGAGGTATTTCCCAAGTTAAACCCTTAGTGAAAAAGTGAGAGACATTGCAATTTTTGCACAAGGGGGGACAAGTTTGGATATTCCTTGATAGTGAGCTTGTGCCCAGTCTTCCCATGTCAAACATGCCAAAACACACTTGTAGGATCTCACGAAAATCCTTTTTACTGCCTAGTTCAAATTCTAAGAACCCGACAGAGATTGAATAAGTGTCTCTAAAAATCTACAGGAGGAAAGTTTAAAAATTCCATAAAATGATGTTTGTTGAATGGATCGATGAATCATTGACTCCATTGGAATTGAGATATTATAATAATGTTGGGGACCTACCTTTCATGGTTCCATGGCCTAGATCTCATCCTATTTCATTAATTCAAAATACAGTGTTTGTCTTAGTGAGAGAATTTGCAATTTTTACACAAGGAGGTCAAATTTGGATATTCCTCGATGGTTATATCATGTCCAACCTTCCCACATAAAACATTCTCATTCTACTTCGCAAAACAAATTCTAATCCCCCAACATAGATTCAACAAGTGTCCCTGAAAGGCGACGGGAGGAGAGTTTAAACAGGCGATAAAAAGATGACTATTGATCGAATCAACGAACCATCGAATCTGTTGGAATAGGGACATAAGAATAATGATAGTGATCCCTCCCTCACATCATTCCATGGACCAAATCTCATCCATTTTCATGATTTCAGACTCTAGGGTCTGTCTCAATAAGAGACATTGCAATTTTTGCACAATGGAATCAACTTTGGATATTCCTAAATGGTGAGATTGTGACCAATGTTACCATGTCAAACATTCCCAAACACACTTACAGGATCTCATAGAATTCCATTTTGATTCCTGAATCAAATTCTAAACCCCCAACGGAGATTCAACAAGTGTCCCAGAAATCCTACGAGAGGCAAGTTTAAAGAGGCCATAAAACGATGACCATTGAATGGGTTGAGGAACCATTGAATTTGTTGGAATAAGGACATTATAATAAAGCTATGAGTTCCTCCCTCCTATGGGTCCAAGGCCTGGATATTTTTTTGTTTCATGATTTTAGAAGCTACGGTTTGGTTCAATTGGAGACATTGTAATTTTTGCAAAAGGCAATGCAATTTCATACTCTTGGATGTTCTTTGAGAGATTTCTCTTCTCTAATTATAGGGATTTATTTTGTGATGACTATGATTTGTATTGTACATGTAAACCCTACAAATTGGATTCCCACATGAAAAAGTACAATGCATATTAGTGAATCACAAAATTTCAAATTTGAAGTATAAGTACTTAAGGAAGAGGAAATCTTTGAACTTTGATAGTTTATTGTTGCAGCATGGTTAAGGGATATGTGGTGACTACATCCTTACTAAGCTTTCTCATTTTGATATAGAAAGTGATTATTTTGGTGGTTTTGAATTGCATACCAAGTATATGTCTTCATGTTAATTATTCAAATAGACTATAATGGAATTGGTGATAAAGACCAAGGGATTAAAGACCTCATTGTTTCTAGCATTTCTAGGGATAGATTAGGTTTCTATAGTTATATTAGTGTTTCCTGTTGGAGTCATTTACCCAACATGCACAATTATTTGGTTAGTTTTGGCCTATTTACCCACTATCCTAAGTTTAATTGACTTACATGGAATTATATGATCACACTATGACATCAACATGAGCACACTCACACCCTCCTTCAGTCAAGGAGGCCAACTAATCCTTCTCCTTCATTCGGGGAGGCTAACTGGGATTCCTCCTTCAAACAGGGAGCAATTCTAGGATGATCTGAGTGTCATAAGTGCACCTAATTTCTAATTGATTGTTGTTTCACCTAAAATTCAATTAATATAACTTGTAAAGGCACCTCCATCTATTATTTGTCTATTTTTGGCTAATATTTATGAACTAGAAAAAACTAGGGCGCCTCCAACCACTTCTGATGACAAGTGGCACTTCAGTTAACTCCATTGGAGCTACTTGGAGTTAGGGATGGGCTACCATCTTGCATTGGACATGTAGTGACATGTGTTGAGTCACATTCAGTCAGACTCAGTCATCTATTTCCCTTCGATTCAGTTAGAACTTGGTGTGACAATCAGTTATTGATCAGTTTAGTGGTTAATTAAGTGTGTCGAGTGTGTTTGAAATTCAGTTAAGCTACACTCATCCATGTAATTCAAATGACCTCCTTGAGTATTCAAATTATCTTAGCATTCATGCAATTTTGAATGACACTTTATTGTATTATTCACTCCATTATTGATTATATAGAACTGCAACCTCCTATTGCAGTACCGTTGCATCATTTCATGTGTAATTTGTCAATTGAATCACTTGTGAGTTTATACTTTGTCCCAATATAGATATGACAGAATTAATACCGTATCAGAGCCATGGAGGGATGAAGATATTTTCTTCAAAAACATGGTTTTTGACAGATCTTGCATGCAAAATTCAACAAAATCTCAAATTCTAGCTCTGCACCAGAAGCAAAAGGTTTACCACTTAATACCCCAAGTCAAGGATGGTATGATCTCTATCTTATGGAATCCCTCCTCCCACCCCTTGGAACTCTAAAATGTGAAAGTAATTGACATTCTTTTAAAGTATAAATTCTATGTACAAATTCCATAGGAAATACAAAGGTATTTCTCTATATACATGGAGGTCTTCATTAAATACCATATACGACATATCCAACTAATTTCCTTTCATTCTTTGTTCTATGCACCAATCAATGGATATATGTGCTCTATTGGTTGGATGAACATGGCCAGTGAGGGGGTACCAAAAGAAGGAATAAATTTGGTATTTAGTTATTTTCAATTTTTTATGTCTTGGTAATTAAGACCATCTGAATAAAATTCTTTCTTGGTCTCACTATAAGAAGTAATGTTGCATAATGCTCCTTGGGAATTGGAAATCATGTCAGTGATGGTATCAATGGCTAGCCCAAAGGAATAATGTACTTTGTCTCTCCCTTAAAGGTAGTAGTAAGGCATCTCAAAAACCCCAATTATGATAGTATCTCTACAATTATATCATTCATTTGTTGTCATTGTGGGATTTGAGATTCTTCTTGCAATGTAGGATTTGGTTTTCTTCATGCTATGGATATTTTTCTTATTATTCTTCCTTTGGATGGATTTGGTGTTCTTCTTCAATAATTACGTGTTTTCCTTGTTAAGGGCTTTCTTCTTCTTCTTCAACATATATTAGGTCTCCAAAGTGAATGTTTTGAGGGTTTGTATTTTTTGCATGGATGATTTCTCAAGGATTGTGTATATCCATGGAGAATATGTCGTTTTTACATAATAATTTTTTTAAATTAGATTCAATATTTACAAACATCCTAGAAATTTAATTTTTATATATAAATTTAACAACAAATTGGACAAGAACAATATCTTGAATTATGTCCAATTGATGGTTTGAATATTCCCAACCTAGAGACCAATCATGTCCATATGAAGTTGATGGTTTGAAGAGGCCAAGAACACTCTTGTGTTATAGTTTTCCTCCAATATTTATCCCTCTTGATTCACAAATGTAGACTATAATGGTTGTTTGGGACTTTTTTCTATCATCCAATAATGAAAGTGTAATATAACAATATCCCGTTATGAAATGTATACAAATTATATCACACTCACGCTATGTATTTTTTCATTTCTATAACGCATATGTGATATATCACATATGAGTTATCTTAATTTTACAATTCCATAATGATTATGTGGTATATCAGATATACGTTATTTTAATTTTACATATCCATAACACATATGTGTTTTATCCCATAAGCATTGTATTAATTTTGCAATTTTATAAGACATATACATTATCACGCATATGTGTTTATAACGTATATTCATTATAACACTTATGCATTTATAACATATATGTGTTATAACACATAAACATTTTTAATGCTTAGTTATGGTTACAGGCTTGGGTGTCATCGATCTTGATCCTAATAATGCAAGTGTGTCTGGGAAATATGCAACGAGCCTACGTTCACTAAAACCATGGTGACACCAAAAAGTGAATACAACTTCGTACAAACACACTTTACGGCGAGGTATCCAATTGGTTTAGATATTTTCCTTACCATTCAATCAAGGGTTGGGAGTGTTCTTTAATATTTTCAAGACCAATTTTTCTAAATCAAACTCCCTTTTTCTGTGGTGTGACTTTTGTGATGAATATCACAATCCTAATACCTACCATAATATTTTGGAATCCAAACATAATAAAAGTGGGAAGATGTTTTTTAGAAATTATCATCTGATGACTATTCTCAAATCCCAAATTATCTTCTCAATGTGATCAATGATGCAATTAATTTATCAAATTTAGTTATCTCTCCTCTTTCTCGAGATCTTCATGATATTTTTGGTTTCAACAAACGTATTTTTCAAGAAAATTCCTAAAAAATACCTCAAGAGGAAGGTATCTTACCTCACCATGGAATCAATTGTCTTATTAATTCACATGATGAGATCCTAATTAATGATGAGCCTACTAATTTTCATTAAAACACCTTATTCGATAATCAACCCTCTCTTGAAAGTTTATTTTCTAACAATCATCAAATGGAAGATAACAATCCTTGTGAGGAGGTAGTATATCATGATCATGTTTAATTTAACCCTCCTCTTTTCGATTAGGGAATTATAGAATAAGGTGACATTGCAACTAATGATTTTGATGAAACTTTCACCTCTCCATTCTTTCATGATTTTACTAACGTATATGCTCCATTTTTAATTGCAAGTAGGAACAATTCCTTTCACGAACCTGGATTTGATTCAATGTTTTCTATATCAGAGGATCTCCCTTGTCATATGCATCATGATGTTTCCGATACTCTCATTGACAACACATACCAATTCAATAAAGAATCCTAAATCATCAGGGATCCTAATATCCATGATAAAACTATTCTTGGGATGATTCATTTTTCCTATCCAACTCTCATCCTATTTATGATGATATTTCTAATGATTTCATTAACAACATTCACAATGAAGAACCTATGATTATGGAAAAACATGTTCCTAATGATTGTATCATGTTATATGTTGATGTATTTCTCCAATACAATGATCTCCCAAATCACAACAACTTTGTTGATGATGGGTGTGAATTTGATAATGAAACTAATTAAGTCCCTCATTTTGGAAATTAAACTATATTTGAAGACTCTTTCTCTTAATGTAATTCACATGCCATTTACGATAATTGTCACAAACCTCTTCCAAGGGGGTATGATTCAGTTAATAATGGATGTGTGACCATGCAATCCTATGATGAGTATGATCCTATCATTCACACATTATCTCAATTTGACATTTATGTTATTGATCAAGAAGATCCTATATCCTTCGGTCGTCAACATGTAATCAATGAGATTTTTTATCGTGAAATCATTGTTTCATGTCAAAATGATTTGCATCAATTCTATGATGATTATCCTGATTTAACAAATGATCAATCATGTGTCTTGATAGAAAATCATAATGAAGAAACCAATGAGGCTTTAATCAATGCAAATTTAGTGTATGTCGATTAGCCTAAATGTTGTATTATGGATCAATCCAACATGGTTAATTAAATGTAGAGGGATGTCCTTGGGTTTATTTTTAAGGATTATGTTTGGATTCACGAGTTTATATTTTTCGATTTGTTTCGGTACTAATTTTATTTGTTCTTCTTTTCATTTGGTTTGATGAGTACTAACATTTATTTTATGAATTTCACGATCACATCTAGTTTCCTTATTGATGTTCATGATGGATGTTTTGTAATAAGGATGCAAGTCATGATTATGGAGGTATCATTTTTTAAGTATTCTTTTACAATAAATGGCATCAAACATGATTTTACTTTTCTCTTTTATAGGAGTAGGATTCCATTTAGTCACAAGGCATTTTGTTTTTTAGTTATGCATTTGCTTCTATTTTCACATATCGGTTGGTAGTCTTTGATTTTCCAATTTAGTAGTTTGGAAAATTTTCTTTTCTCCATCTTCGTAGTGTCATGTTAGGTATTCAACATCATTATGTTCAACTTATCGCGCTAGTCATGTCCATATTTAGTTTGGCAAAACCGCCTCCATTTGACCCTTTTCACATTGGATTAGAGTTTTGAGATTTTAAAGATGTATCATCTTGACAATGAAATATGACAAGTTCATTTCCTCTGATAAATGGTTAGTTACACCCATCCATCATCATTCTCTTTACTTATGTGCTCAAAAAGTTAAAAAAATCTCTTGAGTATACAACCTGGAGAAAAAAAATCCTATGTCCACCATTTACAAAAAATAAAACATACTCCCTCCCCTTAGAACTAGAAAAAGTTTTCCTTTATTATTTACCATCTATATTTAATGTACCTATACTTCCTTTTATAAACTACACCCTTCCCTATTTCCCTTTATCCCTTCATCTCTTACTCAGTTTCATTTTCTTTACCAATGGTATACCCTTCATTACATTCATTGATTTTTTCCCTTTCTTAATATTAAACCCAATCCTTTCACTAACCCTATCAAATAAAAAATAAATAAAAGGAAGGAAAGATACACATGGTTATACTAAACCCTAGGCTTCTTGGAAGATTGTGTCATTGAGATGGTATAATGGAGTAGGAACGAGGTAGAAAAAGAATAAAAAACACAACTGAGAAAGGGTGTCCACCAATCATGATGGTTGTCCATGGAATCCTACATTAATCAAGATATGCATCCACACCATGGCCAAGGAACGAATGCCAAGAGGGAATGATTAATCGGTAGGGCTCGGAGAGGTGGCAAGATGGAACACACATGGTGGAAGTGACGTGAGGGGGGCAGAAATACCAAAACTTAAGAAACCCTACGTCCAAATAGTTTGAGCAAAAGTAATGCAGAAGGAAAGATCATTATAAAATAAAATAAAATGCTCTACCACACTCTACCAAAATCCATTAACAATCATAGGAAGTGGGAAAATCGAACCATAAATTTCAGTTAGGGAATACGATCACCACACATAAACAATAGATTGGTAAAATGCTAATGCCATGTATTACATACACAAATCACATGCCACACACTTTATTGGAGAGATAAAAAAAACTCAAGAGCATCCACTAGAATACGCTTATAGGGTGAATCCCTTCCCTAACATAGGTAGCCTCACCAAGGCATGAGCCTAAGTGTTAACACACACCAACCATCATGTTGAGGATTAAACCTAAGTGTTAACACACACCAAGAATGTGGGAGTTCTTGGTTCGAAGGTAAAGTGACACGGTGGATGGATATATGAGCAGATGAACCAAAAAAGATTGAATGCGTATGGATCCCTCCACATAGTGATTCAAAACAATGTATAGTATCATGAAGACTACCAAACCTAGCCACCAAAGGGGAAATAAAAAGAGCACACCACCAAATAACAAAGTAAACATTTTTTTAAGTCATTTCAATAAATGATTAACCCACATATTTTCTATTCATTAATTAATATTATTGCATTAACCAATATGATCTTCCATGCAGCTTTTAAAAATCTGAATTTAAGTGAAATGAAAGAATTCATTTTGCGTATTGGAAGAAGAATATTAAACTTACATCTAGATGTTAGAAAGTTATTAATTATAATTTGGTGCATTTTTTTTTGTTAACCACTAATTTTACTTTTTAGAGCATTTGTCGCGTGAAGCCTTTTCATTTATGTGTAAATATTGCACCATTGATTTCTTTAATTATTAATTAGTTAATCTTTTTTTTTTTCAAATTGATGCACCTAGGCTAGATAGTTTCTCATTTCTCTTTATTTGGTATTAACACAAATTTATTATATCCGCGACAAGAGGATATATATGAATCGCTGAGGTATATTAATCTCAAGTAATTTAAAAATTATGAGAGTTTAGATTAAGGTTTTGCAATATTCGGTACAAATTTTATTTAAGTTTATTTTTTAATTGTATTTTTTTAGGCTACCATTGGTTTGGTGGAGGTGACGTTGCCTGGTTCCTGTACACCAAGACCGGGCAACGAGGTGATGTCAACAATGCTGTAAATATATCAGAATATGGTTTCTAGGACATCTTCTTGGTGGCAAAGTAATGATGCATGACACATATTGATCGTAAGATAGCTATTATTATTCAGTACCTTGTAAGAAATTACATAATCAATTAAGTTTTGACAGTTGTACCACATAAATTGCAATTTTTTATGATATATTGTTTTCGTATCCACTCTCTTATTATTCCATGCCTCGGAGAAAATTTCAATTGTGATATTTTATGTTATGGATTTACACACAAATAAATTGATTTTCCAAAAAAAAAATTGCATGCACGATCTTATTGTGAAATACCTTTTCATTTTACCCTCGGATATGACACCCTCACAAACCTGCAATTTGTATTGATGTGTGCTTAAGTGGTTGAATGTAACCTGGCAAGCTGCATGGAATTTCACCAAGTCGTCTACATAGTGTCTTAGTATATAACGGATGAAATATATAGTTAGATTGGGTTCAGAGGCAAAGGGGTTTCTTCACGCCATTAGAAAAATAGTCTACAAACATTAAAAGCTGGTGTATTTACCAAGATTGTTCACAACGTTAGTGTATGCCAGCATTAAAACAAGTGTGTTTCTAGAGAATGGAGTCAAAATGTAGCCCTGGCAATCTTAACCATTGGCTGTCTTTACCTTTTACCCTTAACATGACAGGCCAGAGAATGGAGTTGTTCACGAAATCTCTGTCTCTGTGTAATGGTGGATGTTTTGCTACACTTGCTATGAGACCACGATACAATCGCAGTCTTATGCCTAGATGACGGTTTTTTGTGTCAAATTTGGTCGACTTCTCTACATAGACCAGCTTTTAGAGTCCACAGTCAATTAGATAGTTTGAAAACTACTTTCTTTATGTTTTATTTCTGTAATAGGCCAGAGCAAGAGAGGGTTGGGTAGGATACAACTACAAGACGTCGGATATGTTTTGATGCTTCTGGTTTATTGTTACCATATCTCATTCTGAGGGAAAAGTTTATGATCCTTGGAAGGTCGTGATAAGGTACTCTACATTACAACTATGTATAGCCAAAAAAAGTTGATCCCCACTTGACGCCGAACTGGAGTTTGGAGAGCATATGTTTCTGGTCTTTTTCATTGGAATAAGAGTTATGGAGCTATTGGAAGGTTATGCTTTTCTTAATAAAATTTTATATTATATAAATACTTGTGATTCGCAGCTTTCACCTTGAGATCTGTTTGTTTCGCGATAACTATCTTAAAATTTGTTTGTATGGCCAATACATGATTGATAATTTCACTATGAACTCGCCAACATGTGTTTTTCATCTTTTCGTTTATCCAGCGTACTTTCTTAATATATATAGTATATGATTATTTGTGATTTTCAATTTTCATGTTTAATGTCAATGTAGCAGCAGATACTTTCTTAATATAATTTTTTTTATAGTATATGATTATTTGTGATTTCCAATTTTCATGTTTGATTTCAATGTAGCAGCAGATTTCACTGTCAGCCATCAGCACTTTCGAGGAATGAGAGTTGTGGTAAGGCACATGATTTTGTCTCACTTCGTATTTTGCAACAAGCCAGTTCACTTGCCGTTATAAATTAAGCAAAAAACAAGATTGAAGACAAATAAACAACATAATTTATTTTCATGAAGGATACACGACTTTTAAAAGCTATAAGACTTTATAATATGATTGAAATGATCATATTGGATATAGACCTTCCGTCTTTTCTTTGTGATGACAACTCATTTTTTTTTATATTCTATGATGTCATTCAAAGGTTTTATGTTTTTTAGCCTTTCATTTCTAGTCACTATCGAATCCCAGCTTATCTCCATGTAAGTAGCTCATATCAATATAATTTTATATATCATTAATAATTTATTTTAGTTTGTTATATTTTTTTAGAATTAATCTTTTCTAGTTTTGACTCCTTGTAAATAGTATCTTATTTATGATGACAATTAATATTTCAAGTTTTTTCCTTTATGGCAGAGGTAGATGGGCATTTCCCTATGATGGGTGATTTTTTGGGTGCAAGAAATTATTCAAAGTCAATTTTCTGAGAGAATGATAGCTCTATAAAAGTGGAATGAAATTCTGGGAATGCTAAGGTTCTCCCCTTAAAGCAAGTCAATGGATCAACTCCCACCAAGAATTACGATTATATGATTCTCTTATCCAACAACCATTGGAAAGATTCTTCATCCTCTTATCCAAGAACCATTGGAAAGAAATTTTACATAGATTCTTCATCCTCTTATCCAACAACGATTGGAAAGAAATTTTACATAGACAATTGGAAAGAAATTTTACATAGACAATTGGAATGAGAAATGATAATAATGCTTGATATGTCTAGCATATATTCTAAAAAACCGTAGAGATTATACTGATTAATCATTGTTTGTATTGTGGTAAGCCAAAGTAAATGGTATTCAGAAGGAAAGCTCGGAAGGAGCTCTTCGAAAATGTCTTCAATTGGAGGACTAGTTTCATCTATTTTCAAATTTTTTGAGGGAAATTTGCACAGCTCACTACAGTTCATGGAGGGGGAATGCAATCTTCCTTCATTGTTTCTCTCACAATGGCCATAACTTATCAGAGAGTGTAGGTGGATGTTGAGCTTTACACAAAGTAGAAACGTCAGCAATAACTTGCATGCAAAACATGTTCCTGAGGATTCTTGGTGGCTATAAATAATAAAGCTAATTGTTACAATATCTTAAAGGTTTTGTTGATCTTTTCAGTGAGTTCACCCTGCAATGATATAGCAATAATTTTGATCTCTTTGTTTTGCTAGCTAATGGAGCGATCGTAGCAATATAATTTGGTAATCTGATCAACCTCCTCTACCACTTCCAACTGTGTCTCTTTCATTCAACATGCATGTTTGAACTTGTTAAATTGTATCCTACTCTAGCTCTTATAGTATTCATTGAATTTTTATTCAAATATGTTATGATTTGGAGTTCAACAATCTTTAATTTACTTCACGACCACATCCCTTACTTCACGAAATATCCTTTTATACAAATGCATTCGTTTCCTCTCCTACAATACGTTGTGTGGAAAACTTAGGGATCCCCTATAATATTCACAATATCGATTTTTTCTTTTAATATATGTGCACTCTTCCCTTATACATGTCGGTATTACTCATTGAAGTTGATCTTTTGCTGACGTGGTGTCTAGATGGATCTTCTTTCATCCATCCAAATTACCTATGAAGGAGAAAATAAAAGTTAATAGTTAACCATTAATATGATATTATATAAAAAAATTAAAAAATTATACGTATAAAATGAACTAATAAAAATAAAGTATAAATCAACTCTAGCTTCTTCACAACATAAAAATAAAAGAATAGTAGACATTCTCAATAATATCACACACATAGTAGAAATTCTCACGAAACATGAAAATGGTGTACAATGATTGAGCAGTCCATATTACACTGCTTTATTCTAAAGAATAGTAGACATTCTCATGTAACATGAAAATGATGTACAGTGATTAAGCAAGCATCGGAAAATGGATCTCAAGGAAAATGAATCAATAGGTTGGAATAATGTCTTGGTGAAGATCTAAAAAAGTTGATCCTTAATTAATTTAAACTTTGTATCAAACCTTATTTAAATAGAAAACTTATATGTTTGAATCCATTCATTTCAAACAATTATTACATTTTTTGTAATTAGTTTCTTTTAATCCAAACAAATATACAAAGCCACTCAACAAATCTTGTTAAATACACCAACCTAGACTTCCATCAAAACAATTAACTCCCCACCACTAACTAATTGTTTGCAATTAATTACCACATACTTCTTCCATAATAAAAAAGCTAAATAAATTCAAGTTAAAACTATTGTGTATTTCAATTAGTTTATGGACATATGTATATATTGATTCATTTGTAATTATGATACATTTCCGTCGATACTATTCATAATCATAAAATTGAGGATATGTTTCAAAGTTAGATCCATATCTTGAGGAAAAGTGCATAATTTAATTATAAGTGTTGTGTGTTTAATTATTTTTTACATAGTGATGTAACACTATATACATTGTATATTACCTCAACCATGATTTAATATATATTGTATCTCTATGTATTTTATTAGTTTCTATCTTTCAAGTAGGGATGTTAGTAATGTTATTTTTCATATTATTTTGTATGTATATTAAACCATAAATTATTTATAGAATTGGATATTTTAACAAAGTTGAGTGGATTCTTTTCAATTCATATAAATTAGTCTGATATTTAACCTTGTATCAAGTTCTTGTATCCATTCAGATGGTTCTTAGTTTGTTATATATGTTAGGACAAAAGTTTGAAATACATAACGTTTTTAATGAAATTGAATTATGTTTTTAATAACACAATCTTTACAATGTCTCTATTCTAACGATAAGAGACAATGTTTATTTCTATTAAATAATACGTTGTTCATTACTATCATGGATAACAAATGATTTTCTTTTACAATTCTACACTTTTATGTTTTTTGCAAATAGTGTCATTTTGCCATAGTTGATGCTTCTCCAAAATGCTCTTAGAGTGTGCCTTCTTATTATTACCGAGGCATTTTTTCTTTTAGCAAAAGCATGTGGCAATGTCGGGGACAACATCATATTATAACATCATTTTTTATTACCGACTACAACATCATACTATAAGCACCTAATTTACAACAATTTACAACCAATTGCATTTGCTAAAAAGTCAAAGCCAATTCATACAGTGTCGAACTTTCTTTTTCTTTATAGTTTAAAGTTTCTATTTCAACAATCTAAAACATGGTGGTGGTGGCGACTCGGGAGAAAAAATATTGGAGAGGAGTGTTCCTAAATTACTATAATTTATTGAGATAAAAAAATGGGCACTTTCATATTGTAGCAAACATTTTAAAACTGGGATCTTATGTGGGTGTATGCTTGAATCTAATGGGAAGTTATCTTCATCCTCAATACTCATAGTCTCACAAAGATGAGAGATCCTTTTATCCCAGTGAGTTTTAGGAAAGGTCCAATTTCTTGTTTCACTTTGTAGCTCATGAGAGTTTGTTCTTAGATATGTGGATCTTCTTCTTTAGGCTAGTTAAAATAGAGAAATGATTTTGATATTCAAGATTAGAGATTAAAGTTAAAGTAATAAGAGTTTCAAAAAAAAAAATCTTTTTATTCCAAATCACAAAGTTTACAGACTTACAATTTTTTTTCAAAACCAAAATAAAACTATGTTATCAAATAGACTTTATTTCTATACATTAAAAAAATAATTGCAAATTTTATTTAAAAACATCTAAATTAGATATTAAATTTCATTACCAACAATAATTTCCCATTTTATTTCTAAATATGAACATATGAATTAGTCCTTATGTTTTAGTAACAACTAATTCATATGCTATGCTAAATCTCAAATACTAAATCTCCAATACTTGGTTTTCTGAGAAAGTCGCACTCTTTAAATGAAATGTTGTATCTACACATTGTAAATAAAATGACAAAAAATATTTATACTTTTTTTATATAAAAAATATGTATGGAAAACTCAACAATGCTTCTTTATATTTATAAAAAGGCAGAAATGGTAAACTACTGACCATCTTAATAAAAAACCAAACCCCAAAAAACTTAAAAAATATTTATGCCTTATACCATTACAAGCTACACTCATCGCTATCCCCAAGGGTTAGCTCAATTGGTAAGACGTGTGTACACACTCTCAGTTCGGGCGAGGTCACGGGTTCAAGCCTTGAGTCCTCTGGGGTTAGGCCTTCTACTAGGATGGCCGACGGTTTACCACCTCTACCATCCATGAATGTGGGGAAGTATTGCTGGATTTCTCATAGATCTTTCCATTTGAAAAAAAAAAGCTACACTCATCCCTTGCGCTAGTACTTCGAAATAAAAAATGAGGCGTCTAAGTAATGTACATAGAAAATAGGCCATCAAAAATAAATTCATTCAATACCTCGATGATTCATTTCTTCGTTACTTGAAAAAATATGCTTGCACATACAATCAATCCTCTTCAAAAACAAATCATAAACCAGCAAATAAATCAATGCAAAACAAATTGTAAACCGTCAAAGAGTTGATAATTCTTTTGTTTTGAACAAATTGTAAACCTTCAAAGCATTAATAATTCTTTTGCAAAACAAATTGTAAATAGTCAAATAGTTAATAATTTTCATTCATGAATTATTAACATAGATTTATTTTAAAAGGATTTACTGAGTGTTAATCTTTGTATATCTTAGAAAAGTTCCCCAAATACTAAAGTAAGAACCTATGCAAACTGTATCACACAAGAACCAAAGCAGCCTAGTGGTTTTTTACTATTGCGTAAGCTAACTTTCTTGGAGTTAATCATCTCATTGGCATAGACCCATAATAAGTCGAGTATAAATTTAATGGATCGCATGACAAATGAATGAAATTTACGACAAAGGAATCCAAAGAGTACCAACTTAGTCGAGAAATTAAATTCTCCATCGAAGTGTCATCTCTCAAATAATAATACCTATTCTTTTGCATACATGCTTTTCGTTTAGATTTTTGTTTCTATAGTTTTCATCTTACAACAATAACTATTAGTGATTGACCATATGAATCCAATGCTTCAGTTTGCCAAAAAACATTGCTTCTAAGGGTTTACTCGCCACATTCGTTACTTTCAGCTACAATCATGACAGAGTCATTCAAGCCAAGGAATATATGGAACAAGTTAAGCTATAAATAGAATTGGAGTGCATTCCAGATGACCTTCATTGACTCAAACATCAGCCATGTTGTTTTCAATCATATGAACAACATCATGGACAGCTCCGGATTGGAGCAGCTGATCCATCGGCTGAATGTGTCCAGGGGGATGCTCCTTCTGTGCATTGTATCGCTTTCAAGCCATTTCTTCCATGGGATCTATAGGTTTCAAAGAAGATGAACATTCCTCATGATATGTTCCAGTTTTCTCCATCTATTATCACTTTAATAATGGTATGACAGTGAGATTTCTTCAGCTTTTTAGTTTGCAGTACTACTGTTTTAGTCACTTTACTGCATATTAGTATTTTTTTTTTATGTTTTTGAAGCTATATAGGAGGTTTCAAATGTGAAAAGTGGGATTCAAGGCTGATGCCAGAGAGCTTGAACATTGTGATTCTTGGCCTTCATGAATTGAAGTTGGGGAATTTACCTTCCAGGGTATCACCGGACTGATCCTTTAGTTGATTATGATGATGGTTAGTAAGTATTAAGGAACAAATTAAGGGGAGGTGAGTTACTTTACTTTTTTTTTCCTGTTACATACTTCTTGCCTTTTAGAGTTTACTAGTAAATTTTCAGCATGCATATCCTTCACATGACTCGAAGGATGTGACATCAAATATTTATTGCTCATATTTTTTCCTTTGAGTTATCATTATGGAATAGACATAATAGGGAAATAAAAAAGGAAATGAAGAACATATGTTGAAAAAATAAGGATAGAAGAGGACGAAATTAATAGCTTGCATTTCAGTACAAGAATATATGACTTCCTTGATTTCAGTGTTGTGCAAATGTAGAGAATTATATGTTTAACTTTAGTGGGAATTGCTTAGGCTCTGATTAAAATGCTGTGTTTTTTTCATGATTGTTTCCATCAATGGAAATGGACATTCATATAGTAATTCATATGTTAACAGAAACTAATGGGAACGACAACCAGATTACCACAACGGCTATTTCCAATGAAGTGTCGACGATTCGAAACCACGGTCTTGGAGAGGGATGGTGCTGCTGCTCTTGGTATGAAGAAGAAATTGAAGACAAT
>LPNX010358471.1:0-30188 GCA_001517045.1 Pseudotsuga menziesii | reverse complement strand
ATATATATATATAGAGAGAGAGAGAGAGAGAGAGAGAGAGAAATTATTTTTTTTTCACTAAATAATGGATATTACTATCTTCGCAGCATTCTTCATACGGGAGTGAGCAATTACCAAGATATAGCGCTCCTCTATACAGAACCATTCAGTAAGGTAAATATATGCAGTACACTAATATATATAATTGTGTATATAATATTCTCCTTGTGTATTATTTATATGCTAAGGTATTGAAAGCATGATAAGTGTGCATACAGGTGTTGATAACATGCACAACACTGTCGACAATTTAAAAATTGTTGCTTTAATATTCTGGCAACTTTAAAATTGATGCCACTAATATATCAATGTACAAATCCACAAATTCTGGCAGCTTTAAAATTGATGTCGCTAATATATCAATGTACAAATCCACTTTATAAAATGGGTGATTCCAAGTTTTCATTATTGTCATTACTTAATGTACAAATCCACTTGATACAATGGGTGATTCCAAGTTTTCATTATCGTCATTATCCGCTTGATACAATGGGTCATTCCAAGTTTTCATTATCGTGATACAATGGGTCATTCCAAGTTTTCATTATCGTGATACAATGGGTGATTCCAAGTCCCTCGTAAACCTAGTTAAGAGGATTGAAATATATACATCCATATCTCTTCTCTTTTACCAAAATAACAATTAAATCATTCATCTTCAAATGCATCAATTTTCAAAAGCTACATACAAATAGATCCTCCCCATAGCAAGTAGCAATGTCGGGAACATTGCCATCACGTGGCTCTTGTTATTTATACTATTGGCAGAGTGAGTAAGATGGATAGAAAGAAAACGAAAGGACATTCACTGTAACTTCCTTGGCACTGTAAATGGCAGTGGCAATTCATTTATATATTCCCAGTTTCCCATGCATAGATTTGAAAAGATCGAGTTTGGGAGCAGGAAGCAAGAGTTTGTCCTTTTGTGGAACTCCTTTCAAAATTGATGAATGGCATAAAATATTTTGATCACTATTCCATTGTACCTTTATTCTTCCCAATGAGTATCATGATTCACGAATCCACGACCAAACACTTATTTACCCATGGTATTTCTTGATTTAATTGACGCAAGTGTGGGAGCATCGTTTGATGATAACCTGTATTTGTCTTGGGAAAAGCTAAAACTTTTATAGTTAATAAATTTGGTTATCAGTATTATGGTGATCAATAATCACCTTGTTGTGTAGGTTTCAATGCGACTGCAATTGTACAGCAGGTCATTGGATCTCAAGTCACTTGAGATCCAACGTTCTACTACTCAGCTGCCATCACATTAAAGCCTGCACAACAAGCGGGTTAATTTTCGCCCAAAACCACACCTCAAAGGTAATTGATTCCTCCTTATTAGTACACATAAATAGCTTTTGATATAGGGTACTCAAATTGTTTTACATCTGTTAAAAACAAGTAAAAAAAAGAAATAAAACTTAAAAACAACATTTCCAATTTTCAACTAAAGATGGTTGAACATTACATTTAGTTTAGAAATACCGTTTATGATTACTGAACTTGTCAAATTACTCAAATTACAATTTTCAAACCAAATATTAGTCAAATTTAGAAAAAAGCAATAAAAAATAATGAAGTATTTGATGACCCGTTATCCCATGCAACAATGCTCTATTCTACAACTCTTCACATCATCACTTGAATTTGACAATGCAATTTTTCTATCATGTCATTAGACAATGCCATTCAATCTTTGATAAAATTGTAATTACAATTTTCAAACCAAATTTGACCAAATCTTGGTCAAATTTAGAAAAAAACAATCCAAAATAATGAAGTATTTGATGACCCGTTATCCATGCAGCAATGCTCTATTCTACAACTCTTCACATCATCACTTGAATTTCACAATGCAATATTTCTCATGTCAATGCAATTTTTGTGTGATGCCATTCAATCTTTGATAAAATTGTAATGGAACTGGATTTGTCATTTTTAAACTTTATGGGTTATTTAATATATATAAATAAAATTGTAATGGAACTCAATTTGTCATTTTCAAACTTTATGGGTCATTTAATATATATATAAAAAAATAATTCATAAATATTTAATCTTTATGTGAAAAATTGAATGTGTATAATACCTATAATCTTTGGTAAAATTATAATGGGACTGGTTTTGCAATTTTTAATCTTTAATGACTTATTCAATCTATGTGAAAAATAATTCTTTATCAATATTAATAAAATGTTTCCATCAATAATGTAGGAGCATGACAAAGATGTAATCATGCATATACAAATTATTTGTATTTTATGTTGAGAGGGTTTTGTTCATTTTGGTTGGTGGTAATGTCCTTTTATCACGATTGGATTAAATCATATTTGCACTTCATCTAATTTTATTACTTTTCAAGGGTTGTATAGTGACAATGTACATGTGGATTGAAGGTTGGTGGATTGATTGGATTAAAGCATATTTGCAGTTTATCCAATTTCATTACTTTTAAAGGTTTCAATGTTGTATAATAACATTGTGTCTGTGATTGAAGGTTGGAAGGGTAAACAGAGGTTGACTATGTATTTCATTGTTGGTTGGAACACTTAATGATAACACAAGGCAATGAAATGAGAAGGGGATTGCAGAGCAATTGAGAACCGTCTAATTAAGGAAAGCTCCAACATTTAGTGGATTTATTTTGGGGAGGTTGAGAAGGGAGGTCCCAAATCTTTCATTGAGTTGTGGGTTGTCAAATCTTGAATCAAAAGCAATATTTGAGAACCTTGTGACATTATGGGTAGAGTTTGAAAGTATGGACATCCAAAATTATTGTTATCCAAAGGTAATGCAACTCATGGTGAGGTCTTGTTATTAAAATTGAGCTCTCAGGAATCTATAGACCAAGACAAATCTTACAAGAGATTTCACAAGTAATTTACTCAGAATATGATATGAAACAATGGAATAAATGATTTGTAGATGTATATGCTTTCATTAATCAAAAAGTAAAATTGGATAATTATTACAATGCAATACACTAGCATTAATAGCCAGACAATTCGAATTCATGAGTGGAAATTCGAATTGATTAACTCAATCTGATTGCATGGATAACTAGATGTGTCTAAATCACTATTGGAGCTTAACTAGCTAACTCCAGTTGTCTAATTCAGTCTCTCAATCAGTTAGAATCAGTTAAAATAGTCTAATTGATGTGGTAGGTGAGAAAAGGAGCCTTCCCACATGCATCCATGCAAATACGGATGCTAACTAAATGTAACTGACTCATAACTATGCTTGACTAGTCACCAACTGAACTCAACTAAAGGAGGTTGGTGTCGACACTCCTAATGGCTCTTAAATTGCAGGGATTGGTCTAGGAGGCACCTAAACTGATGCATGCAAGTGTAGTCAGTGGTAGTTATCTTCAATCTGTGTCCCCTGCACTCTAGTGACTAGAACATTAGCCCCATTAGGCCAAGTGGACCCAATGGTACTAGTGGACCAAATAATGACTAAATAACTCCTAAGTTAGGAAAAATTGACTAGTTTGGACAAGGGAGGATTATAATCCTAACACCCCCCCTGAATGCTAACTTGGACAACTGCGAGAACTGGTAACTAAGACCAAAGGTCACCCATTACAAATAAAATGTAAAATTAACTGCTTAATACAAACAAGGAAATGGGGAAAAACCTCGTGGGAAAAATACCCCCCCTCAAACTAAGCAGGTAGAATCAGGATCAAGCTTGTTCTTCTATGCACAGGTATCTTGAGGAATGGCATGTGAAATTCTCCATCCAAACTAAATTATTATGTCTAGAGGAATATTCCTCTTTGGAAGAAGAAGAATATGCTCAACTAAATTAGAAATATAGACAGTTGTTGGATGAAAATTGGACCCATGTAGAGCAACTGAACTCAACTGATAAGAGAGAAAAAATTACTTGATAATTTGAGCCATGTGAGGAACACCCAAGAAACTGATATATTTCAGCCTTGAACATCAAACCATGTGAGGTAATATCAGCTTCAAAAGTTAGGAGCAAGTGTCCAGGTGAATGCAGAATGTCTCCCTCTTTACTAGTTTTGTGAGGAGATGACCATGTGATCAAATACAAAGGTAGAGAAACCCTGGGATTGTGGAGAGAGAATTCTTGAGATCCATAATCTGATGTAGATTCAGAATAACAAATGAATCTCAAAATACAATATCAGCAACCTCATAAGAGGAAACTAACATCAAATCCCCAGCAGCAAGTTTGAAGAAGATTTGCAGTACTTGATTTATCACACCAAAATTGATGAGACCAGCTACAAGCATGATTGAAGGCTCTTGGAACTTAAAATTCAAATAAAATAATATCATATCAAATCCAAATAAAATCATATCAGATCCAAATAGGTTCATATTAGATCCAAAAGTGTGGTCCACCGAGATGGTAGATGCATAGTTTCCTCCTTCTTCAACATTATGAATATTGGTGCATGCAATCCTATAGGAATTTGTTGGAAGATCTAGATCAAGGAGAGTGAATGGATCACTCCTAAAATCTGATATTATTTCCAAAATATCCAAGGTATTACTTATATGCACATCAGAAGCAACATTAAAGAGAGAGAAATTAAATTCCTCTTCACTTTCGGAAGCAATCACTAACAAATTTTGCGCATAATTTAAAGGAGAATCACTGGAGAATGTTTGCATAGAAGTGCAACATATTTTTTCTTCAATATCAGAGATTCGAATGTATTCTTCTAGATCAGCCATATGAGAAGATGAGATATCATATATTTCATAAACTTTCAGAGCAGCAGGAGAAAGAGTCACTGCAAGGATATTTTCTTCAATTCAAATTGACTATGAGGAAGATTCTGCTTCTTCTTTATCTTGAACAACTTCATCAGAGAGAGTAGAGGCCAAGAGTTTTGAATCAAGAACTCTTGTGGTATTGGGTGAGCTCTCCAAAGTGATATAATGATCCTCATTTTTCTTTCCAAAGGTTCTATCCTATTTTGTCAAGAGATCCTTTGGGTATTCAACAAAACCAATAAGGTAGCTCAAGATTGGAGAAAGGGCCAGAAATATTGTTCCAAAAGCTCTATCACCATCATTTAGGAAGTCATTCTCATTCTCATAAGACTCTTTACCAAGTCCAATAGACAACTCATATAGATCTTGTCTCTTTAGAGGTGAAATCATCTTCAACTTCCATTCTGAATATCTTGTGGATGGAGTAAGAAGAGGAACTCGTAATTTTGAATCCATATGAAGTTGTACTTGCAATTACACAAAAAAAAACAAAGTAAGGTTGAACAGCTTGTACTTGTGTAGTTTTCATCACACCTAGATTAGCCAATCAAGCAAGCTTGATCAACAAGGTAAGCTTCTAAGAATTATGTGGTGAACTCTCTACTTTTGGTGCAGAGTTAGAATTTTTTTGAGCTTTTTTTGCTCAAATTACTTCATAGATCCAGGATGAAACCTACACATGAATAATTTCCTTGTCCTGTCGAGGCTCTGATACCATATTAAAATTGAGCTCACAGGAATCTATGGAACAAGACAAATATTACAAGATATTTCATAAGGAATTTACTCGAAATATGATATGAAACTATGCAATAAATTTTTTGCAATTGTATATGCTTTCATTAATCAAAAAGAAAAATTGGATAATTATTACAATGCAATACACTGGCATTAATATCCAGACAATTCAAATTCAAGAGAGGAAATTCGAATTTGCTAACTCAATATAATTGCATGGATAACTTGATGTGTCTAAATCACTATCGGATCTTAACTAGCTAACTCCAGTTGTCTAATTTAGTCTCTCAATCAGTTAGAATTAGTTAACTGATGTGGTAGGTGAGAAAAGGCACCTTCCCACATGCATCCATGCAAATAATGGCGCGAACTAAATGTAACTGACTGTGATTGAATGTAACTAGCTCATAAATAGGCTTTCCTAGTCACCAATTGAACTCAACTGAAGGAGGTTGGTGTTAGCACTCCTAGTGGCTCCTAAATTGTAGGGATTGGTCTAGGAGGCACATAAATTGATACATGCAAGTGTAGTCAATGGGAGATAGCCTCAATCTATGTTCCCCACACTCTAGTGACTGGTACATGTGGCCCCATTAGGCCAAGTACACCCAATGGTACTAGTGGATCAAATAATGACTAAATAACTCCGTAGTTGGGAAAAACTGACCAGTTTGGACAAGGGAGGATTATAATCCTAACACTTGTGGTTCACAAAAAGTGTGAGCTAATTGAAGCTTTTATAGAATGTCAACAAAAGTAATAGTTGATCATGGAATGTGTGACACGTGAAGATGTTAATATTTTAATGGTTATACAAGAAATTTATACATTTAGCATCATTTCATCATAACCATATGCAGTAGGATCACTAGAATAAAGACAAGCACAACAAGACACAAGAAGACACAAGAAGACAAAGATTTATCCTAGGAAACTGATCCAGGAGGATATTGGTGGACACCCGTCTATTCCACTTAGACCCCCACCATTGTTTCTTTCAGTTTTCTAGTTTCCTTAATTGTAGCACAATTGACCATTTTTGGCATTTTTCGGGTCCTAAACTTCTGGAGCTGTTTTGAGGCCCTAAACGACATTTTTTTGGCATCGAATGGTCAAGAAAATATGAGTCCATTCCAGACTAAATATATTTTTTTTTTGGATGTATTCCTTGAAGAGATATTTCTAATGATGTATCATGCACATCAAACAGAGGTAGTATTCCAAAGTTACGACCATGGGAAATTGATGTACCAAGTTACCCAACAGGGCCCACATTCTGGGGTTTCACCTCCTCGGGTTAGGTTTTAGGATGTGTAGGGTTTCCATTGTTTATCAATAATATATAGGCCTTCGAGCCTCATTGTAACAGGGAATTCAGAGGCATGTAGCTACCACATCTCTTCTCAGAGATAAGCTATCAGCACTNAGTTTCAGTTCTTTGATTAATGAAATGAAGTGTTATTTCTGCTGCATATTTGTTTCTATGGTTATTTGTGTATTCTGTTGTGTTCCTGCATAAATTTGGATCAGTGGTATCAAATCAATCTGCTCTTTCTCGATCCTTCTTTGCATGTCCCCAATGAGGGTGGGGTATAAAGAGTTAGGGCTCGATTTGGTTGAACCTTTGCAAGATTAGCCTCGCAAATCCTAATGGCCTCCCATGGGGGATAAAAAGAAATATGAGGACGCAAAAGATCCTATCAAAATGTTGCTCAAGGAGGCCCTTGAAAAACAAAGGAACGCAATGATGGATAACTTCGCCCAGATCCTCCAACAACTTTCCACTAGTGGCGCATCTGCATCTAACAGCCACTATGGAGGTGCAACCCCTTTTAAGGTACAAGTAAACTTCGACATTCCCATATTTGATGGTCGAATAGATGCAGATGCCTTAGATATATGGTTGAATCTATTAGAAGGATATTTCTCGGTTCAAGACTATTCCGACCAAGAAAATATTACTTTTTCACTACTCAAAGCCGCCCCCCATGTCAAGGACTGGTGGGAAACCTACTGTGAGAGAAAGGACGAGGAGGAACCATCTCTATTCTTAGTTGTACCCACTTGGAATTAATTCTGAGATTCCATAAAGGGACAATATTATCTCGTGGGGAGCTATGAGGACAAGTACATACAATGGACTACGCTGCGGCAACAAAGAGATCAAGATGTGCATGAGATGACGAATCTGTTCCATACCCTACACACCAAGTTTGGTATCAAATATTTAGAGAAACATTTGGTGCTGAAGTACCACAGTTGTCTGCATAGATACATTCAGGAGGAAATGGAGTTCCTTGACATCTCCTCGCTTGGTACGGCATACTAGTATGCTGCCAAAATTGAGCAAAAATTAAAACAGAAAAAAATCAGACTTTGGATTTGCGAATCAGAAGCAAGCGAAAGGTGCCCCCAAACCACAGAACCAAGCGAAAGGTGCCCCCAAACCACAGAACCAAGGACATAGCTAAGGCATGGTGACTCAATACAACTTTCCAAAGCCACAAGCAAATAACAACACTACGAAGCTGAAGAAGGAAGCGGAAAAGTGGTGCGAGTTCCATAGGAGCCCCACTCACAACACCAGTGAGTGTCAGGCCAAGCAGTCACTGGTGGCCAAGATAAAGGCTTCCGAATTAGATGCATACTCTCACACTGAATCAAAACTTGTGAAGGGGAATGACATAGGGAAGAATATCATCGACGTAAAGCCCAACGCCACCGTTTCCACCACAAAGATCCAAAAGGAAGAACCAGAAGATTTAGAGGAGGAGGAGCATCTTTTCCACTACCAAATGTGGGTAAAGGGTTCCCGCTACAGTTCATTATTGACAATGGGAGCCAAACGAACCTCATTTTAGCAGAGGTTGTGAAGCAGTTGGGCTTGCCGACCACAGCACACCCGTAGCTATACACCATTGGGTGGCTTCACCAAGGACGGGATCTCCGTGTCAGCCAGTAGTGTCGCCTTCCCTACAACATCAAGCCCTTCACCAATGAGGTATTATGTGATATTGCTCCTCTTGATGTTTGTGATGTATTATTGTGGAAGCAACATGCTGTGTATGAGTCTCATCCTCGCGCTATTATTATTACATTGGGAAATAATTTGTACAGGATACCAGAGGTACCACCTCCTGTCGCTATCTCTTTGGTTACTACAAAACAATGCAATAAGCTCATTTCTAAAACTGGGAAATTTGTTTTCTTAATGATCCGCCCTCAGGGCAAGAAGAATATCATGGCCACGAACTCCAGATAGGGCCCATTCGCATGACAACAACAAATGGACAAGGTCGTGGAGGAGTACCGGGACATATTCACCTCACCCATAGGGGTTCCTCTGCACTATCAGGTCAAGAACCCCATCGATCTGAACCCAAATGTTCTGCTTCCCAATGGACCGATCTATCGACACTCTGTTCTGGAGAATGATGAAATCAAGAGGAAAATTCAGGAGCTACTGTGGAAGGGTCACATCCGGCCAAGTTCATCACCTTGTGGGATCCCGATCGTGTTGGTACAGAAGAAGGATGGGACTTGGAGACTCTGTATTGACTATTAGGCGCTGAACAAGATCATTGTCTGGAATAGGTACCCAATCCCACTGATTGATGACCTCCTGGACCAGCTTAATGGGGTGAAATATTTTAGCAAGATCAACTTAAATTTTGGGTATCACCAGGTACCAATCGAACTAATCAATTTGTGGAAGATTGCCTTCAAAGCCAAGGAGGGCCTTTTCGAATGCTCCTACAACCTTAATGAGACTGATGGACAACATCTTGCAGCCATTCACCAACTCATTTGTAGTAGTGTACTTGGATGACATCCTGATATTCAGCGAGACTTGGGAAGAGCACCTCCACCACATCCGACAGGTCCTCCAAACCCTTTGGAAACACAAGTTGTGTGCCAATTTGGATAATTGCACTTTTGGAATGACCCAAGTTTAGTATCTAGGATACATTATTGATGAGTATGGGGTACATGTGGATCCAACCAAGATCCAAGTCATTTGGGATTGGCCAGCCCCAACTACTCTAACAGAGCTTCACAGCTTTCTGGGTCTTGTTAATTTCTACCGCATGTTCGTGTTGGGATTCTCTCATATCACTTGGCCCTTGAGTCAAGTCACTAAGGGATGAGAAAAAGAAAATTTCTTTTTGTCATAAACTCAATAGAATGCGTTTGTAGAATTGAAACATCGCCTTTGTTGTGCCCCAATGCTCACATTACAAGACTTGCAACAACCATTTGAGATCGATACAAATGCTTCTGACTATGCTATTGGGGAAGTCCTTACTCAACAAGGGCATCCAATGGCATATCATAGTGAGACACTGTCTGACACAGTCCACAAATATCCCACTTATGACAAAGAGATGTATTCTATTGTACAAGATTGCCGACAATGGAAGCATTACGTTTTGGGGAAGGAAACGATCATCCACACAGACCATCGACCCCTGCAGTTCATACAGACACAAGGGAAGTTACAGAATGATCTCCATCAGAAGTGGTCCACATATCTACAACAGTTTCATTTGAATATCAAGTACAAGAAGGGAAGCACCAATAATGTTGCAAACTGCCTCAGCCGACCACCGATCGCAGCTATAACCACCGTGCTCAACTCTTATGGGCACAATACCTCTAAGTGGCCGCTTCTCTACAAGAGCGATCCAGAATTCAACCAAATATACAGGACGCTCTTGGAGGGAAACCAAGTTCCAAATTTTCACCTCCATGATGCACTACTATGTCACATGGGACACCTTTGTGTTCCTTCAAGCGAGCATGCCAATATGATTTTGGAAGCGCACTATAGTCAGGTCGTTGGGAATTTCGGGGTTGATAAAACAGTGGCAGTACTGTAGAATTATTTCTATTGGTTGAACCTTCAACATGACATCAAGAAGTACATCTGATCCTACACTACCTGTGCCATTGCCAAGTCGTCCATCAAGAAGCAAGGCCTCTATACTATGTTTCCTACCCCTAGTCGACCTTGGGAATCCATCTCCATGGATTACATGTCAAGCCTTCCTTCTACTAAGAATGACAACGAATGTGTGTTCGTGGTCTTCGACAGATTCTCAGAGATGGCCATAATGGCGGCCTGCAAGAAGAATATTATAGCAAAATCCACTGCTAAACTCTTCTTTGAACGAGTGTCGGTACACTTTGGGATCCCACAGTATATAATGTCAGATGAGGACAACAGGTTCCTTAGTAAATTCTGGTCTAGCATATGGTCAATGCTAGAGACCAAGCTCACAAAGTCCACAACTTTCCATCCCTAGACTGATGGCCAGACAGAGCTCGTCGACCGGATGATCATACACATTTTGCGCATGTACAACTCAAAGAATCCATGCACATGGGATGAGAGCCTCCCCTATGTACAACATAGCTATAATAGGTCCCTCCATAGCTCCACTAACCACAACCCCTTTCAGGTGGGCTTGGGATTCCAGCCACTATGTCCCATTGATGTAGCCATGCCATTTGCAGCCACTCAACCTGATTTAGCTCATGTAAAGTCTGAAGTTTCTAAGGAAAATAACTTCATTGAGCACATTCAGCACATTCACCAACATCTTCATGACATATTGGAAAAATCCAATGCTAAGTACAAGTAGCGACATGATCAGAATTAGGTGCAACACAACTTCTAGGTGGGCAACAA
Organism: Pseudotsuga menziesii; assembly: GCA_001517045.1. Lineage (NCBI taxonomy): Eukaryota > Viridiplantae > Streptophyta > Pinopsida > Pinales > Pinaceae > Pseudotsuga > Pseudotsuga menziesii. The sequence goes on along the minus strand of LPNX010358471.1, from coordinate 18,950 downwards.
AGTGTGGCTACATTTGCAGAAGCATCACCTCACTGGACCCCATCGCAAGCTTCGCCCACTTCGATATGGGCCACACACCATCACCAAGGCTATCGGGGACAATTCCTTCAAGCTCATTATTCCACCATTCCTTGGTCTGCACCCAGTGTTCAATCTGGACCACCTTCGGCCCTACTTTCCACCTCTACTGGACACATCATACATGGCCGAACAAATCACACCAACAGAGTTAAACCTCATCTGCATGGAACAAGCCCAAACTAATCGGATTATGGACACACAGATCAAGAACACCCACCAACAAAAGATCTGGCTATATCGAGTTGTCAAAGCAGGCCAACTCCTTCACCATGGAAAGTGGCTCACCAGAGACCAAGTTCAGCAGAAGTTTCCTCATCTCATGGAGGAACTCAACGCAATGGGGACCATTTCTTCCTAAGGGAGGAGGAATGATCCAGGAGGATATTGGTGGCCACCCACCTATTCCACTTGGACCCCCACCATTTTTTCTTTCAGTTTTCCAGTTTCCATAATTGTAGCACAATTTACTATTTTTGGCAGTTTTTGGGTCCTAAACTTCTGGAGCCGTTTTGAGGCCCTAAACGACGTTTTTTCAGCATCGAATGGTCGGGAAAATATGAGTCCATTTTGGGCTTAATATTTTCATTTTATGTATGTATTCCTTGAAGAGATATTTCTAATGATGTATCATGCATGTCAAACAGAGGTAGTATGCCAAAGTTACGACCTCGAGAAATTGATGTACCAAGTTACCCAACGAGGCCCACATTCTGGCATTTCACCTCCTAGGATTAGGTTTTTGTATGTGTAGGGTTTCCATTGTTTCTCAATAATATATAGGCCTTTGAGCCTCATTGTAACAGGGAGTTCAGAGGCATGTAGCTGCCACATCTCTTCTCAGAGATAAGCTACCAACACTCTAGCTAGTTTATTTCCATTATGTATGTACACAAGTTTTGAGTTCTTTGATTAATGAAATGAAGTGTTATTTCTGCTGCATATTTGTTTCTATGGTTATTTATGTATTTTGTTGTGTTCCTACATAAATCCGTATCAGAAACCCTCTTGGGGGAGAAAACCCAGAAAAACTTCCTCAATATAGAATTCGACCAAGTACAGTAAACAACCCCAAGAATAATACCAACAACTTCCTCTCTCCAACGAACCTCCTCACTCTCTCTTTTGCACACTAGTTTGTGTGTGATATACATGTAAATGAGGGAGGCACCTCACTTATTTATAGTCATCAATTGAGTGATTTAATTACCTAACTAGGTCGACCTACTCCTTAATTATGGCCGACCTACCTAGGAATACTCAAAATAAAATTTCTAAACTACTTTTGTGGGTACTATTGACCAAATTTACAATGAAGGTTTTACCTCATAACCAAGTACATCAATGACATCTCTGAGCAGAGGTATAACATCTCTGAAAGGAGGAATAATAAAGGTGAGATAAAAATACAATAAGAATATCTTCCGAAGTTACATTTCTTTAACGCTCCCTCTTAACAAAGAAGGTATTTGACAACAACAACAACTGTACTACTGACTTGTGAATCTATATATCTATATAATTTTTTTGGTGTATTTTTTAAGATACAATTTTTCTTTGAGGACTTTGACTACATGGGAGAACAAACATTGTATAAGTTTCAATAAAAAATAAATTAAAAATATGGTATGAAATAAAAAATGAGAAAAATATATATTAGTGGATAGAAGATTCAATGACGAATATAGATGCGCCTAATCCACCAAGATCCATGTAAACCTGCAAAAATTAGAAGGACTCTTGACTTTCAAGCTCTCAATCAAAAGTTTTAAAATACCTCGATCAAGGACTTAAAACCTCGATAAAGGTAAAACCTTGATCAAGGCTTGCGTGGGGAATTTTTACGTGCATTTCTTGCCAAAAAGAGGGACTAATATTCATTTAGATTCAAGGTGGAATAATTTTTATATTGAGACAAATAGAGGGTTATATATTAAAAGTGAGTGAGAATTCCCTCAACATTAGATAGATTTCAAAATAAAAGAAGGGCCTGTAGCTTGAATTTTCAAAACATGGCATGTCTTTGATTGTCTTTACTGAGAAGAACCCTGATTGAACCTAAACATGATACTCTTCTACTGAAAGTTGTAAGTTTTAATAATCTGGTTAAGCAAAAAACTACACTGACAATATATTAATAAACATCATAGAAGCTTCCATGGAACCTGGATCTCTTTCTTCTCTTCATGTGGATGAGTGGTGGATCCTTCAACATAATCCTTCTCATTTATATTTTTTTGTAGCACCTGCTAAGTCATTTCTAGTTCGGAAATATGAGACTCTAATTCTTCATTATGAGCTTGTTCTTGTTCCATATTAACTCCCAAAATAACCAATTATTATTACACATCACCTCTCTCCATAGGTCGGGATTTCTCTTCTATATCCTGCCAATTCTTTATCCCTATGTCACGCTCCCTCATGTCCTATCGTAGGGGATGCACCTTCCTCTTAAGGTTCATGTGGCTTCCCTTCAATCTACGGAGACCGTGAGCAGCACACCAATATTCATCGTCACTCCAAAAGTCAATAGCCATCGAAATGTTGAGGCATATGATGCCAAGCCACCACAGGAGGGATTAAAGGTGAATATATTATTAATCAGTAAATCTATACCTATTTCCATCATATTTGGAATCATTAAACAAGAAATCAAATGTTGGTCGACCAAGTAATCATGGTTGCAGAACATAGCAATGTCCTTGGAAGAACGTATTAATGTAATCTTCTACCTACTCAAGTGTTGTAGAGGTATTTTAAAGATATATAATGAACATTGATTGTACCTCGTTAGCCCTTGTTCTACACCCTCTATTGAAACATGGATATAGAAGGCATATCAAGTACACCATCCAAATTAGTCAGTAATGCCTAAAGGTTGACATTTGCACATTTTATTAATATCCAAGTTTATTAGCCCAAACAATTCCATAGAAGATAATAAGATTGATGACAACATATTTAATAAGAATTTTTATTTGAAAATCATAAGAATATGCATGGGAAAGTAACACATATTAGGTTAGAAACATGAATGAAATAATTGGCCTAACCTTTTTCTCCTCTTTATGACAAAAGGTTTACAAGTGAAACACCACAAACTTGAAATATTGAGAAATCACATTTTCAATATGATTTACTTCAATGGTGCTTGAATCAAGAAAAAAAAATATCAAGCCACTATAGAGAGTAGTGACCTTTTTCTCCTCTCTACGACACAAGGTTTACAAGTGAAACCCCTTAAACTTAGAATATTGAGAAATCACATTGTCAATATGATTTACTTAAATAGTGCTTGAATCGAGAAAAACAAAGCTCAAGATACATCCTTAAAATCTACATAGAGTAGTGACAAACAATATTTCTATACTCACACCACCCATTGTAATTACTTTAAATGGATATGCTTTGGCAGTGATAAGAAACCAATGTCTAAAGGATATATCTTCCAAACAAGTATCTCATATATAATATGTGATAATCAACCAATGTGTAAAGGATAGATCTTCCACACTAGTATCTCCTACATAATGTGCGATAAGAAACCAATTTGTAAAGTATAGATCTTACACACTAGTATCTGCTACATAGTGTATTATCTCTTGCAAATTGTATACATAAAGCTTTGGAATCTCGAGGAATTATAACACAAAAATAGAGGAAAGTTTGGTTTAAGAAGGAATGACAAGAAATATGTGCATACCACTCTCTAAGATTAATTCCAATGCATTGATTTTGTTTCTTTGGCATGAAGGAACCCTCCATAAGAGGCAAGAATACTATGTATATAGTATACTATCCCTCATAAGCATCATTGTTTTATAATAACAAAAATTGTGTCACTCGAGGAATTTCCTTTACTAAAATTTCCATTTGTTGGTACATCCACCAAAGCGTGAAGCAAAAACAAGTCAAGAATCTAAAATCCCTACAATGTTTTCCAAAAAGCAAGGAATATCATTACTATAGCAATCAATCTTAAAACCTAAAACCTATGAGAACTTAGTTACACAGCCATTCTCAATGATATTACTCGGCCTTGTGTAATATGTTGAACTAAGTAGAGACACTTGCTCAACAATGCGAAGAGGAACAACATGTTGTTTGTTACTTTTTTAACACATAGCTCCAATTACTACACCACTTGCATAGATAATCCTTGAAACATAATTTAAGATACCTTATTTGGAAAAACAAAAGGGATGTTCTTATGATAGATAGATAGTTACCTATTAGTGAGTTTGACACTTAAAAAAGAGTTGTACTGGAGCCATGGCTCTATCTATAAACACAAAGTGGTGATATTTCACATAAGAGTAGACCAATGGAATACTATATGCATTGATATAAAATTCCATAGCCATATTAAGATCGCCACACACCATTGACAATGCAATACCCCAGTTTTAACCCTGCTTGCATTAAATATACATGATACATATATTGTAAATAATCATGGTGCATAGCTAAGGGCAGAGGCCCCACCGTCAATTTAGTTATGTTATGTTTCGTATTGAAATGGTCATCGATGGTATATCAGGACATACGGCATATATTAAATTGTGACTTCATGTAAATGTGCATTTTAATTAAATAACCCAACTAGCTATCTTCACTGCAACTAAATTGAGAAGGGGCATGATTCCTAAGGATAAGGAAAGAGGATGTTGAACATTGAGTCATGGGGGAAGAGCCATGTGTCACCACTCTCTTTTTCTCACTACCACCTTAGCTTTCCATTGTTAGTTGGGGAAGCGATTTGCTAGCAAAAGGACCACTACCACGCCCACTCATGCTCTCACTCTCCACGATGTGCAAATGGTCTGCCCACTAACTAGATCGTGAGTCTGTTCAATTTCTTCACGCGGACTGAGTTAAAATAAACCCCAATTCATTGTTTGGGGGTTCACCTTCCTTCTTTCTCACAGATTTCTAGTCCATGGTGTTCATCCCTCATGTTTGCGCAGAGTTTTGGTATCTCCTTCCCACCAATTTCAAACTGTGCATTGATCCATTTTCCATCGTTAAGTCGCGGCTGTGATTGCATCAATATTTCTGTGGGTTGCGTCCTTGTCCCTCACGCAGAGATTGGGAGTATGTTCCTTTGTCCCATTTTTTGGTATTTGTAAATTTCTCCAGTGACTGCATGAAGGATAGTGTTCTGTGGGCAGGGTTTCCTGTGGGCTGTTATTTGCCACGATTGATGAACTCTGTTTTTCCCCTATAAAAGCTTCAATAGCTGTTGGCTACTTGTATGTAGTGGTTTTGTCTTCAGACTACATTGGAGTGGTGAAGGAGGGCCTGAGGTGCTTGATAAACCTGGTGGGGTGAGAACCACACAGACAAAGCTACTAAGTTGGCTTTCTTTTTCACAACCCCTGAATAGCACTGGAAGGGAGATTAGGGTCCGAGGGACTGCGTTGCAGAGAAGGGACTGATTCCTTGTATTGGGTGTGTGTGGGTGTTCTAGAATCCAGGCTGGCTCTGTTTTTGGTGTTTGCAGCTCTTTAATGAGCTCGCGATATTAGCATTTAGCCTTTCCCAGCTCTTGGATGGCCTGATAAACCCAACTTTGTTGGCTTGGCTGATCTATTGTTCACCTGATAAACCAAATTGTGTTGGCTTGGCTGACTGTGTACCCTTGTGGTGTTGTTATCCTTGGCTATGTGTAAGCCTGTTAGTTCCTTATTCCTTGGGGAATCATGCCCAGCTCAAGGGTGGCAGCGTTGCTGGGTGGAACATTGCAGCGACGTAGCTGGTTACGAAACAAGTTCTCTATAAGATAAGTACTCTTGACTGAATTATGTCTACAATTATATTTACCATTGATGAATGATGATAATATACATATTAAATGCTGATCTATATATGCATGAGTGTTGATTGATATATTTTCCTTCTGTTGTGTATATGAATGATTATGCTTTGTAATATGTTTTATGTTTTTAAGTATCATGCTTCGACAGTGTATGTATGTATGTCCATGTTCATGGAGCTAGATGCCCAGATGATTTGATGTATAGTAGTGTCCTATTCGCCGGTCGGAGGGCTAGGGACGTTACAGACAACCAAGGTATTTTGTTAGAAGTGGGAAATCTAGAAACTTCTCGCTCCAATCCAACGATCGGCATGAAAAGTTCATTTCCCACTGATGCACATAAAGATATATTAGATTCTGACAGACATATCTTGGGACATAAATAGTATTCACTTAGATTACACAAGAGAGACATATGGAAGAAGAATAATTGATATTGCATAATGAGTTGAAGAACAATATGAGAAATCTTCCATACAATATTATTCATTATTATGGGTGAATATATAATATAACATCGAGGAATAATTCGCATACCTAAAGAGGCGATTGAATATACTAACCTAGACTGACTCAAGTGCTAAATTAGTGTGGGAAAATAACCACTAGATCTTACTAGTGCTACTTCAGATCACTAAAATAGTTCACAACTAGTCAACTGAAGAGGGTAGGTGAACAAAGGCGCCCATAATCCCTTAAATCATGCAAACTGGCACTAGAGAGACTGATAGTGAACTAACTGATGGGGATCAGAGCATAACTGGACATAATTGAATACCTACTTAAGTCAACTGTTAGTGGCACTCAAAGTGGGTTCCTAAAATATAGGGATTGATCCTCAGAGCACCAAAACTCATGCAAACAGACACAGTTACTGGTAGGTTTCCACTAGATGTTTCCCCCATGCACGAGTGAAGTGATGAAGACCTCATAAGCTAGGGAAATGAACAAATAGAGTGTGCGGTCAAAGGGAGGATTTATAATAATCCTAACACCCCACTTTAATATTAAATTTGGACAACCTGGGCCCTAGAAACTAAGGCCAATAGGTCACCCATATAACCTAAATGTAAACAATTATTTGTCCATGTAAAATGAGGAAAAAGTAAAAACCACATGGGGAAAAAACTTCCTCGAAAATGGACATGGAACCGAATTTAAATGGATGTCTTCAATTTTTCTTGTCCATCACTTGAATAAGCTGAACGTACTACTTCTTGGTAGAAAAATTGGTAGAGTTGTTGTAGGTGTCTTGATCACATATCAGTTTTACAATGCTGTGTCGAAAATAAACATGAGGAGAAACCCCTTGAAGCTCATATTTCGATGATGAAGGAGAATCATTTGAATTATTCTTGATGTGAAAACATAAAATTCAATATCCTTTTTTGGAAAATTTGGAGAAATACACAAATTGGGCAAAATTCGAGCTTAACTAGTCACAACTCTATAGGGTTCCAACTTTCACCAAATGGTCCCAAAATTGAAAGGACATGGTATGGTGAGTATTGAAACATAGCAAGGTGGTTCATGGATATTTTGGATCATACTTTAGACCTCTCAAACCTTGTTTGGGTCTGATGACAAAAATGACAAAATTACTAGGAAATTGCGATGAAATCCCTCCTAGGTTGTAGGCCAAATGGGCTTCCCAACTCATGTATGAACCTCCCAAATTTGTAAGAATATATTAGAGGAAATTTCAACTCAAAATGGGCCTTTTAACTTTTATTCAAATTCCATGTCATCATGTGTTAGCCAATGAAATTTCTTTAAATTTGAAATACTGTATAGGTCTTAAACACTTTTTTAATATAAATTTGGGGATAGGTATCATAAAAAAAACTACTTTTTTTGTTTGTATTTTTGACATATCTCCCTGTGTTTTTACTCAAATTTCGATCGAGAGAGCTCGTTGGATGTGGAATTAAATTCTGCATCCAACGAGTACACACTCGGCATACTTTTGACGGACCCCGCTACCCCAAAAACAAGAAATACCTGAAAAAACATAATGATGACATCATCATTCCATTTTTTCCAGGTATTTCTTGTTTTTGGGGTAGCGGGGTCCGTCAAAAGTATGCCGAGTGGGTACTCGTTGGATGCAGAATTTAATTCCACATCCAACGAGCTCTCCCGATTGAAATTTGAGTAAAAACACGTGGAGATATGTCAAAAATACAAACAAAAAAGTAGTTTTTTTCTTTTCTTCCTCCAAAATCAATAAATATTATTTTATTATTTTAACTATTATTTTATTAGTTCATTTTAGGAGGCCCATTTTGAGTTGAAATTTCCTCTAATGTATGGGGAATTATATAAGAAATAATTCACTATCATTACACATGGTTATTAGTTCTGAAAACTGGTTATAGAGTTCCACATTTGTTTGATAACTTTAAGTGAAATTGCTTATGGGGAAATTGCATAACTAGCTCGATTTTGACCTATGAAAGGTAGAGTTAAAGGTTCATACCAGGATGTGAAATATAGGGACCATATAAAAAATACAAATTGATTACAAAACATTATTAAAAACCATATAAATCCCTTCATACAAGTATGGTATACATTTCATTCAGTATGGGAGTCAAATACATGAAAACTAGTGAATTAGTAGCATGGAATTGCAAGAGTTTCACATATGGATTTGTTGAATTTAGACCCACAGAGAATAGGGACATGAGATTACTGAGTAACATATCATATATGGCTGTCACAAAATCATCAAACTCAAATAACATCCCTCATACAAATACGATACAATACTCCTTCAAGATTGAACCCAAAGTCATGGAAACTAGTGATTCAATGACATGAGAATGCAAGCTTTTCACACACGAGTTTCTTGGATTTCGACCCACAGAGGATATGCACATTAAATTAAAAAGTAATACATCATGTATTTCTGTTACAATATCCTAAAACTCATAGAATATCTCTCATACAAATCTGGTATAAAATTACTTCAAGATTGAATCCAAAATCCATGAAGACTAGTGATACACTAGGCATGCATATGAAAGATTTTCATACATATATTTCTGATATTTAGACTTAAAGAGAATGTGGACATAATATGAAATATCCATACATCATATGTTTCTTCCCCATCATCATACAACTCATATAAATGTCCTCATACAAATATGATATAAAGCTACTTCAATATTGAGTCCAAATCCATGAAAACTAGTTATTCAAGAGCATGGGGAATGGAAGCCTTTCATACATGTATTTCTGAGATTCCGACTTACAAAGAATATGGATTGATATTACAGATCCATACATCATAAATCAAATATTTTCCATCAACTATCCTCACCAAGGCACAATAATCACTCGAACAAGTGCCCCATCAAATGAGAGTGTGGGGGGGTGGAGAAGAAGGAATGAGACAATGGGGAGATAGTTGATAATTTGACTGTATGTACCTTCAAACTGAAAACAAATCTCATTCATTAATATCTCATCAGAGTTATGAATGGCCTCTCCATCAACCAACTTGGAAAGGTATCCAACTCCCTCGAAATTGGTTCACAAGCAGGGGGAGTTAACACTCACCGAGCAATGGACAAGAAAAAGCTCTCCAAAATTTCAAATACCAATTAAAAAATGATCAAAATATATTCTCATTCATCATGAAATCATTTTATTAACTTAATGAGGTATTCTAAGGTCGAATTTCCCTTCATGAGCTTCCTCCAACTCATCTTAGTGGTTTAGTAACTCTCATGACATTTGTCTTCCTCTTCATGCTCCAATTATTTCCCAAATTTGAATGGTTTCCTCTAATTCCAAAATTCAAAATATTGGTGGCTATTTTTAGCCCTGACATGTCATATTTTTCATATGTCAGGGATCAGGTCTGAATTTTTCATACTTGTCTTAGAGTCATCCATCATTTGTTGTCATAGAGTGCATAGAATCTCCTTCCAAGTGGCACACCTTGTCTTATAGTCTCTTCCTCTTCCATGGGAGTGACCCTCATTTACAAATTTGAATTCCTTGGCTCATTATATGATATTTGACACAACATAACCCATTTGTTTGAATTTGGATGAATATCATGCCAAGTGTGCGGGGAATCTAGTCACCCAAATGCTCCACAAGCTTCCAAGTGTCTTCATGAACTCATTCCACCCTATTTTATTAGCATTTATCATTTATGTGACCCAAGAAAATTTGAATATGGTAAAATAAAGTCCTTTTGGGTCCCCTAGCCCCTTATTACAAAATTGATGTCTCCATCTCAACCTAGGGAACTAGTAGGTTGGTGAAACATTATTTGCAAATAGTCTTATTTGGAAATTATTTAATTGGGGACATGAAAAATCCTCCCCACTCAATATTATTTGTCCTCAATAAATTCCAAGTTTGTATGCTGCAATATTTTTCAGTTCCCAAGTGGCATCCTCATTTGGTACTCCTTCCTTTGCACCAAGTGCTCTGTTATGGTTTTGCTCATTAATTTTATTTAGCTGCAATTTTAGTAATGGCACTCATGTACTGCAATTTTTTGTTCCCAATGTTGTCCCTGACATTGCCACCTAGTGTTACAAGAACATTGTTGCAGGACAGTTTGGTTTAGAAATTTACCTTGCCAGTTTATTAGATTGATATCAACATAATATTGCAATACCTTAACACAATATGCCAATCTTGATTGTGAGTTATTGTTACAATGTTTTTTTTTTACTGTCACTGAAAAATTGACAATTACCTGTTGAAAAAATGAGTTTCTAAGTTCCATAAAGAGACTCCACTGTTTTCCACGAACACTAACAAGCTAGGTAAAAGGATGAACCAGTTTGACATCGTCTCTCTCAACCAAAGGGTGGCCAATATAATTTTTTGCCAAGCAAAATAGAACATGTGTTGTGTCAAATTTGCATGGTTGATCTGAGCACTTTCTGGGTAGAGTTGTGCCCTCCCTTGAAGTTAAAAGACCAAATGAACATTGTGGAAGTTTTTGAAATGGAAGCAAGATTAAAATTTATCCATGGGGAATAACCTAGGCCAGTTGTTATATTAACTCCTTTTCAATGTGCATTGCATCTAGAAAATCTCGAGCCCATATCCCATTGTTAGTAGAAGTGCACACACAGACTGAAGAGACATCCTACAAGATTGCTTCAACCTTTTCCCATTCCAAAGTGCAAGTGGGATTTCTTCTCTAAGGTATTTTCAATGATGGATTGTACTAGGTCTAGTTGTTCTCCTTATATTGATGCTTTTGTAATGCATTTTCAATGATGGATTGCACTAGGTCAAGTTCCAGGTCATGGTGCAAGTGCAAAATTGAATATTCATCTCCCTACAATATTTCTTCTCTAAGGTATTTTCAATGATGGATTGTACTAGGTCCAGTTGCTATTTTTATATTGATTCTTCTGTAATGAATTTTCAATGATGGATTGCACTAGATCAAGTTGCAGATCATGTTTTTCGTGCATGTTGTAAGTGCAAAATTGAATCTTCATCTCCTTACAATATTTCTTCTCTAAGGTATTTTGAATGATGGATTATACTAGGTCCAGTTTCTTTCCTTATATTGATTCTTTTGTAATGCATTTTCAATGATGGATTGGGATACATCAAGTTGTAGGTCAATTTTGAAGGTCATGTTGTAAGCAAAAAACTGAATCTTCATCTCCTTACAATATTTCTTCTGTAAATGGGTTTTCGATGATGGATTGTACTAGGACGAGTTTCTCTCCTTATATTGATTCTTCTGTAATGCGTTTTCAATGATTGATTGCACTAGGTCAAGTTGCAAATAACGTTTGCATGAAGGTTGATAAAGATTTATTCCTCTACTTGCACCGGGTGAAGTTGCAGGTCATGTTTACATGAAGGTTGGATAAATACTGCTTCCTATACTTGCAAACATTATGGGTTGTGTAGAGAATATTATCGTTACTAAAATGATAATAAGACAATGGAGGGGTTCTCATTTCCATGGAAGGACAAGATATGGATCCACGACTGGTATAAATCTCAGCGGTAGAATTTAAAATTATTACATATACAAGAACGAAAATAATTTATTATTACGTGATGAGTTATTGAGGCATTCACAATATCTTAAGGATTAATGCTACTCTTTCAAAAATAGCCTCTCCTTTGGATTTACAAATATTTACAGAGAAATAAATACAAAATTTGTCACCGGCATCCAAGTTTTCACTTGAATCCCAATATACTGAGGAAGGAGGGTTTGTGTTCGCGTTCTCCTTCCTCTTCCTCTCTTGCAGGGGTCATAGGAAAACGAGTCAAGGGAGGAAGAATCACAAACTCTTATATGACTAGAAGATCTCCCGTAGCCTTTTCTCACTGAGACTAAATGCTGAAGCGAGGCTTCGGCTTTCCATGATATTGAATAAATTTCCTTCTTTTTGAGAGAATCCTCTAGCCAGAAATCTTGCTTTGTACTTTCAATACTTCCATCTGCAGCATGTTTTATCTTGTAGATCCATTTCGAAGAAACCACACTCTTGTTTTCTGGTTTAGGAACTATATCCCAAACATCATTCTTCCTGATCAATTGGTATTCTTTCATCATTTCTTCAACCCATTCTTTCTTCTATGCAGCTTCCTCATAGTTGTTGGGTTCTTGGTCTACAAGATCACACATCAAGGCTACATAGCTGGAATATGGATTTGATCTTTTGTTGGTTCTTATGGAGCCTTCTGGCACTCTATATATTTCTGCTTCTTGTATGATTTCTCTTACCCAAGCAAGTTTTACCTTTCGAGAGATATCCATATTAGGGGGCTCATGAGGCTCTATCATGTCATGATCTTTTGGACTTACTATTTCAGGAATTTGTTCAGCTTCCATCTGTCTAGGAGGTACATCTTCTTCATGTACTTCTTTAAGTTGACACCTATATTTCTTAAGAGCTTCTTCTTCATCGAAGGTTACATACCTACCGATCTCGATATGATGGAATCCTAAAATGTATATCCTGAAGGATTTGGAGACTTCACTGTATCCTACAAATATTCCCTTCTTACAAGAAGAATCCAATTTGGTTCTCTTCTCTTTCGGAATATGTACATATATTGGACAGCCAAATATATTGAGATGGCTTACTCCAGGTTTATTTCCAGTATACACTTCTTCAGGAGTCTTGAATTCAAGAGCACTATGAGATGATCTATTTTGCATATATACGACTGTTCTTGCAGCTTCAACCCATAGGTGCATAGGGAGGTCTTAGTAATGAATCATGGTCTTCACTGCCTCCATGATACTTCTATTATTTCTTTCTGCAACACCATTTTGTTGGGGATTATAGGGAGTGGCTAGTTCCCTCTTGATTCCTGCCTCTTTACAAAATGATTCAAATTCCTTTGAAGTGTATTCTCCACCATTATCTCATCTCAGTGTGTTGATTCTCTTTTCTAACTAGTTCTCTATCAAGGATTTGAATTCCTTGAATTTCCTGAACAATTCACTTTTATTCTTCAAGAAATGTATCCAAGTCTTTCTTGAATAATCATCAATAAATGTGACATAGTATTCATATCCACTTAAGGATATGGAGGTCATAGGACCACAAACATCAGAATCAATTAGTTCCAACGTACCTTTAGTCTTTGTGTCACTTTTCAAAAATGGATTCTTGATTTTCTTTCCTGTGCACATCCCTTGCAGGTTCCCTCGTGTTCGATCATTAGATCTGGTAACCCTGTTACCAACTTGCTCACATAGGGCAATGCTTTGTAGTTGATGTGAGAAAGTCTCCTATGCCACAATTCACTTGAGTTGGTAGTCTCATGGACACGAGCTGTCTCTGGATGTCATTTAAGCTTGTATAGTCCTCCTCCTTCTTCTCCAATGACTACAACATCTTCAAGTGTCTTACCCTTGGACCACATAAGTACTTGTCCATCTATAAAAGAAACTCTATATCCTTTCTTGTCTAGATATGAGATGGAAAGTAGGTTTTTTTCAAACCAGGTACTTACAGTACTTCCTTCATCTTCATGGAGGTCCCAGATTCAAGCTTGTAGCTTGATTCACCAATATGTTTAGTGGGAAATTGATAGTCATATTCGAAAGATGCCTTTTGGGAAGAGTGCTTCTCTTTAATATTTGACAGGGTTGTCTTCTTGCCTGTCATGTGTTTAGAGGCACCACTATCAATAAGCCATGTATCTTCTCTATGTGTTATAGACCCAGAGAGTGCAAATAAAAACACATATTCTTCTACCTCTTCACCTCTAGTTTTGTTTCAAGGTCTTTCTCCATTCCCATATTCAGCTAGATGAGCATGATGTCTTTTGTTGTTATTGTTGTTGTTGTTCAATGATGGACATTCTCTAGCAAGATGTCATATCTTATGACAGTTGTAGCATTCATACTTTGAGTAATCCTTCTTCTTCCTTTTCTGGAATTTATTCTTTGAAGGCCTCTGGTAACTCCTTTTGAAGTTTGATTGATTTATTTCCTTAGTATGTGTAGCTAGAGCCTAATCATCTTCTCTGAGAAGAGCTTGTTTATTGGCTACTCTAGCTTCTTCTTGTATGCAATCTTCCCATACTTTGTCAAACATCATACTTTCTTTTCTAGCACACAAGGTTTGGATGAATGAGTCCCAAGGCCTAGTGCAGCCATTGAGAGTAGTCATAACCAATTCATCCTCATCAATAGTATCTCCAATATCATTTAGCTTCTCTTTGATATGGGAGATCCTTGTGAAGTAATCTTGAACAGATTCTCCTTTGCTCATCATGGTGCCCTTCAATTGATTTCTTAGATTCATCTTTATGTTGATGTTATTTCCTTCATACATTCTAGAAAGTTCATCATACATTTGATTAGGTGTCTTCTTGGATGACACTTGAGGGATAAAATGATCCTTAATGGAATCAACAATGATCCTCATTCCTTTGATTAAGTCTTGTTCATACTTCTCCTTAGCTTCAGTTTCTTCAGGTTCTGCAATCTCATTCTTTATGTACTTCTCAAGACCATTCTCTTGGAGAATGAGGCCAATCATGTACTTCCAAGCTAGGAAGTTTTCTAGACCTTCCAATTTGTCCTCAAGATTAGTTCCTGGGGCCATCTTGACCAATAAGTCACTCAAAAATTAAAATTGTCAAAATAAGAGTTTGAGCTTACCAGTAGACGCGCTTGGAGGAGGTGATTTGGTTTGTCCAACTGCTTTCTAGAGATCCATAATATTCAGTCCTTGAATCCTACTTGCAATGTTGCATCACTGCAGCTTTTCTAGTTCTGTTTTGCTGCAGTTTTTCTGGTTCACTGCCAAACTAGGGTTTGGGTTTCGCGGAGATCTATCCACCCAAAAAATTCGATCTAGGGATCAATAGATGCACTCTGGGAGGGTGCAACTTTCTATGCAAGCAGATATTCAATCCTCTAGCTTTTGCAGAAACCCTAATTTCTTCTGGAGAGAGAGGAGGGGGAATTTCACCTTGTGAAAGATGCTATAATCAGGTTAGCTCTGATACCATGTTAATTTTTCATATGCTATACTAGATTCCAATAGTATTCAATTCAAAATCACAGCAGGAAATCAAGAATCACTTATAGAAACACAATCACAAGATAGACACAACATTTATCCTAGGAAACCCTCAAGGGGAAGAATCCCCATCAAACACTTCCTCTATATAAGATGTATAAAATAAAACCCCAAAAACAATTGTTCTTCTCCTTCTGTTCAGTCTCTCTCTCTCTCTATCCTATGCGCTACACAAGTGATTGAGTCTATTTTTCAAATAAGAACCCATCTCCTCTATTTATACTAACTGTTAATTGACATTTTTCACTAGATAAGTCGGCCCCAATAAACTGTCTGGGACGAATTCACCTAGGAATACTCAAAATAGTATACTATATTATTAATTGGGGTGCTAAATAACTAACACAAGAGGAGGCTTTACCTCATGACTTTATGATGACCAAATACAATAGTATAACCCCGTCGGAGGAATAATAACATATCCCTTGGGTTACATCAGTAAAATACATTTATAATATCCTTTGAAGTTATAGTATTTCAACACTATGATGGGTAAGGATTGATATGTTTTGGATGAAGAACATAAAATACTTATTTTAAGGATAATTAGAATTTTATGAAAATGAATCCTCTTACAAAAAAACCCATCCATTATGAATGATTCATGCACAAAAATATTATTCAAGATGAATTTTCAAACAGACAGAACAAGCCCACAATGCAAATTATAAAAAAAATAACTTTAAAAATGGAAATGGAATTTTTATGATGCAACAAAATATCGTTCATCAGTCCATTTTATTTTAACTGGTCTGAGAGAGGGTCTAAGAGAGGCAAAGTGCTATTGACAACACAAAAATAGGAATCCACCAAATCATTATGTGAATATAATAAAGTAGTAGAGATCCATAAACCTCTTTATGCCTATGGTATTTTAAATCCCATAACAGATAGCCCTATGGGTTTTTTAAATACCTGAATAGATAGACTATGGGTTTTTTAAGGTTTTTTTAATTATGAATAGATGGATCCATCCAAGACCTACTTGAAACTTCTAGGATTCCTACTTCAATAAAATAAAACTATTAACTAAGAAACCCCAAGCATGGAAATTATCTGCGGAGGAGAATCTGTACCATTGAGCTGCTTGGTCTCAATTATTTTTTACTGAAAATTAAGCAAAAATAGTAACTAAGAAACCCCAAAAAGGACAATTCTTGGAATAGGAGAAAACAATAGTAACTAAGAAACCCAAAAGTACAATTCTCTGAAGAGGAGAATCTATAGCATTAGGTTGCTTGCTCAATTAATTTTTACTAAAATTTATACACAAATATTAACTAAGAAACCCAAAGCGGGACAATTCAGGACAATTCTCTGCAGAGGAGAATTTGATTCTAGAGCATTGAGCTGCTTACTCTCA
Source organism: Pseudotsuga menziesii (assembly GCA_001517045.1). Lineage (NCBI taxonomy): Eukaryota > Viridiplantae > Streptophyta > Pinopsida > Pinales > Pinaceae > Pseudotsuga > Pseudotsuga menziesii. Next base: position 2,131 of record LPNX010358471.1, on the reverse strand, counting down.
ATTATTTATTACTGAAATAATAACATACCAACATTGGCTGACTTCTGAGGTAAGCATAACCATCTCCTAGATCTCAACAAATCCTCTTATACATTAGTTGCTTGTATTAAGATCTAATATAGTTAAAACTTTTGTCTGATTGCTATGAGAACTTCCCACTTGATCATACATTCACTACTAAGAAATATCAAAATGCAGTAGAGATAACAACATGGATGAAGATAGTATTATGTGTTGAAGAGAAAGCAAATGTGAGTGGACAAGTAATGTCCATGATTGCAAAGCATTCAATGTACATTTGAAAATTTGGGAACAATATGCCCCCCTTACTCATGCATCTCTTGCAAAGAATAAAGGGTTGACCTGCATTTCTATGCCCATCTCCAAAAATTTCCCAACAAAATTCACCTACAGCCTCTTAAGAAAAGAAAATAGCTTGTTAGAGTACCAAAGATGAGCATTTCTACAACATCATCCTTAGTGCTTGGAATGCTAGCTATGGCACTAGTAAAAAGACAAAGATAGCTAGCATTTCAAGTATTCATCCAAGTATTACAACCACAACTAGAGACAAGACAAATGTAAAAGATGTAGACATGTACTGGAAAAAGGATGGTTTGTTGTCATATGGGGGTGTACCATTGAATGTAGCACTTGGTCCCAGGCCTGAGTGGGAATGTCTCCAGTAATGCTCCCCATAGTAGGAGTTGTTGTAATACCACCAATGGGAGTGGTAATACCCCCTGCTAGAGTGATGACATTGTACACTGGAGTGGGTGTAGTTGGAGTGATAGTGAATGTGGGAGGAAGTGGAGCGGTACTTATTGTGGCAGGAGGAGAAGTGCTACTACTAAAAGTGTTGTAAATCATTCATACCCAAGGTATTAGTAAAATCAATACAATCAACAGATGATTGTGCAACCCAATACATAAGAAAGAAAAGAACAAATGCAATGTTGTGAATAGCTTTCTAAGTTTATTCGATACATACCTCGACCCTACAGGGTATATGCAACTCCCGTAACCTGTAATCACAGATGCCAAATATATAACTTCTTATGTGATAGTATAAAGTATACAAGTAATAACCAGAACAAGTAATCAATAAAATTAAACAAGAAGTTAAATATTCTAAAACTTTTTCTATTCTAAAACTTTTGAAACTCTAGTTTGTAATTTTACACAAGAATATCTTCAATTTGTTATTTAAAAAAGGATGGAAAATAACTGGCCAGATGAGCGCAGAATGCACTAGTAATTTGTTATAGATAAACTTGTCCACTTATGCGCTTTGCATCTTTCTGTCTATAGCAAGTGCCCATCAACAAGAGCAAGCAAACTGCATTGATGTTCAAAGAAAAGGTAGTTCACAATCTTTATTTTATATATTTCTAGATAGTGTACTATTTATATTTACCTTGTCGAATGGTTCTGTATCGAGCAGCAATATATCCTGGCCGTAATTGCTCACTTCGGTGCGAAGAATGTCATGAAGACAAGAAATATGACAAGAAATATGTGCATACCGCTCTCTAAGCTTAAATCCAATGCATTGATTATGTTTCTTTGTAAACATGACCAGAAGGAACCCTCCATAAGAGGCAAGAATACTATGTATATAGTATACTATCCCTCATAAGCATCATTGTTTTATAATAACAAAAATTGTGTCACTCTAGGAATTTACTTTACTAAAATTTCCATTTGTTGGTACATCCACCAAAGCATGAAGCGAAAACAAGCCAAGAATCTAAAATCCCTACAATGTTTTCCAAAAAGCAAGGAAAATCATTACTGTAGCAATCAATCTTAAAACCTAAAAACTATGAGAACTTAGTTACACAGCCATTCTCAATGATATTCACTACTAGATTTTGATCCAAAATCCGACGGTTTTTTCCGACGGCGCGTGGTTTTTTTCTTTTAACCATGCCAAAAATCAAAAAGATTAAATTTTTTTTTGAAATGGTGGGGATTAGTGTCGCTTAAGCGACGGCAATGCTCCTAAGTGTCGCTTAAGCGACGACACTAAAATTTCTATCCTCCTAAGTGTCGCTTAAGCGACGGATAGCTTCCTAAGTGTCGCTTAAGCGACGGCTCTAAAATTGCTTGATTTTTAGGGTGGTGATGT
>LPNX010358455.1:240389-299185 GCA_001517045.1 Pseudotsuga menziesii | reverse complement strand
AAAGCAATAAAGAAACTAATATTAATAATTATACAAACAAAATGTGGTAGGCATGGTAGGCAAAAGGATATCTAACAAGATTCATCAAGAAGGCAGAAAAAAAACAATAAGGAACTGCAATGTAAGATGTGGTTTGACAGCTGGAATATAGTGGAAGTAAGCTTCCCCATGGATAGGAAGGAGCTGAAAATCCACTTACAAAAGTGCTACAAAAAAGAAACCCTAAGAGGAAGTAACAATCTACATGGCCAATATCAACCTAGACTCTAGAGGATGAAATAAGAAATCAAGACTATCTAAAACTAAACATTCCAAGGAAAGAAAAACATGGTATGGTATGGAAACTTAACATTGAAAAACATGGAAACAACACAATACCTAATGTTTGAGGGATGATTTGGACAGCACCCTTGTCCCTGAGCATTTGGCTAACTTATGTGGATATGATGGCTTTGTAAGCCTCTTTCTAGAGCTTAGGATGTAATTCAAGTATGTATTCTGGAACCCTAATTCATCACTCATACTAGCAAAATAGAGTTGACTGTCGGTTTGAAGATAGTAGTCTGGGAAGGAAATACTAAATGTGGCACATTGTAGAGAGGACATTAAGGGCAGCAGCTACAAGGATGTTTTTAGGTTTTGCTCCAGAAAATTTTGGACAAAATAGCAATGACAGAGCAGACTGATGATGCCTTTTCAGACATGTCTATAAGTGTGTTATTCCTTGGATTTATGGAAGACTCGAAGCCTACAAATACCCATCTACAGCATGACTTCTTACATTTCTGGAGGCCTGTAAACTGGTAGCAGATTGGCAGCAAAACAAGGATGTTTTTCAACAGTAAATATCGGCAGGAAGAGCACTAAATCTGACTGCAAACTTGTCCTAGTAGATTTGTTTGGTTTTGAACAGCCCTATGGTTATACTTGTATGATTTTCAAAACTGTTGGCATTTCCTGTGGAAACAACACAATACCTGATGGTACCAGGAAAACAGAGGAGTAATACCTACTTCATAAAAAAAAATTGTTTAGTAGCTACTCCAAGGTCACTGCATGCTTACATCAAAGGATCCAACTTCTCCACTGAGTCAACTTGAAATGTGAAAAAATATATTCTTAGGAATATATTCTTCCCTTTGCTCATATATAATAGCTCAATAGTCCAAGGTCCTGGAATGCATGCTTATATATAATAGCTCATGTTAATTTGTTTGCATTCTCCAACTCAACCTCATTCATCCATGCTATATTGTTTTTATGTTTTTAATTATTCAATAAATGTGGAGATAAACAAAATCTCTAGTTATGTTGACCTATATATGATATTAAAGCTATGCAACTCACTGATATTAAGAGAGACTCTAATCAGGACAGACACATCGATGCTCTAGACAATCAATGTACTATAGAAATTTGGGTAAACACCAATGTGACCATGCACCAACCAGTCAATTTGCTGTATAAATTCAGATAAAAAAATGAATGCACACAAATGATTTCCGTGGCTAAGCCCAAAGCAATCATTGGCTGCCATCTAGGAAAGACAGTTCCTTGATTCATTGCCACCAACAGCTACGAAAATATTTCTGCAGCTCTAATGGAAAGTTGTGATTAACAACGTCCAGCTTTGATATAATATGTAATGGTGTAGCATAAATTCTTTGATCACTCTTCACGTTGTCTCTTTTGCCTTCATCCATAACCTTATTAAAAAATTAAGTGTATCAAGCCTTTTAACTAGATTCTAAACTTACATATAAGCTAAAGCAAAATCAATTTACATTGCAGCCAAACTTGATGCCTTTAAAAAACATGTAATTCAGACAAACATAAAATTGGATTTTATGCAAAAAGCCTAAAAGCGATCCAAAAGCGATCCACATTTCAGACCATCCATTGAGCAAATGCATGTACACATGGACTTACTTTCAGATTTTCCAAAGCAACTGCTATTATGTTTATGTTTGATCCAAGCTCAATATGTACTAAAGAGTGCCCCTATAAACCAGGTCAAGGAGGGAAAGTGAAGTATGAATTGAAAGATCAAGTCCACTAAACGGCCCCTAACCATAGGCATTTTTCATCAAAGATTAAACACACTACAGCTTACCTCCAAGAATGCTATGCAATGGCTCTCCAACGTGCCTCCTCCAACACCAGAGAAACCCACCACAAACCCACAACCACAAAACGGTAAATAAATGCCCTCGTTTTCCAGAAAACACTGCTACCACTGCTCCGATTTGAAAAAACACCCTGTTATCCAGCCATAAAAGGTGATGGAGAAAACGTGGAGAAAAACCCAAGGAGCAACACGCCCTCGTTTTCCAGAAAACACTGCTACCACTGCTCCGATTTGAAAAAACGCCCTGTTATCCAGCCACACGATGGAGAAAACGTGGAGAAAACCCACAGAAAACCCAAGGAGCAACATGCCCTCGTTTTCCAGAAAACACTGCTACCACTGCTCCGATTTGAAAAAATGCATTGTTATCCAGCCACATGATGGAGAAAACCCACAGAAAACCCAAGGAGCAACACGCCCTTGTTATCCAGAAAACCCAAAAAAATGATGGAGAAAACCCACAGAAAACCCAAGGACCAACACGCCCTTGTTATCTAGAAAACCTAGCAAAACGATGGAGAAAACCACTTGAAAAATCTACGCAACACATGCAGGTGCACTCAAACCACAAGCAGACCCAGCTCACAGGCACCTCGGCTTGGTGCAGGTGCACTCAAACCACAAGCAGAAGCAGCTCACAGGCACCTAGCAGGCTTGGAGGACTGGTGAACGGCGCAGGCAAGAATGTTGAATAAAACAAACCCCAGCATATTGGATATTTAAATAGTAAAAAAAAAAACCTTTTTACCCCTAATATACCCCCAATATATTGATTTTTAATTTTTTAATTTTAACCCCCCCAATATGAACGGACGTGATATCATATTGGTCCCTAGGTGATGCCCCCGTGTGCCTAGGATAGTTTCAATGATCTTGCAAAAAATTTCTAGATACCATTTGTTTATGATGTTAACCTTTTATGCTTTGGTAAGCTTAGGGTAACTAATTTTGGATAGAATCCATAGTTATAAAACGTTTAGAAGGTATTAGGGTTTTCTAGTAAAAAAATATAACTAAAAACATGTTTGGATAATTATATACAGTAAATCATATAATTCAAGTGTGAAACAAATAAACATGCTTTCAATTCAACTTGTTACCTAGGTAGAGTAGTCTTTGTTATAGGCATAGTACTTTTTACACTTCGATAATCTGGACCATAAATAGAGATTAAGGATTTTCTTTCTTAACTTACTCGATTAAGTCTTCAGAGCCTTATTTTTTACATCGTAACTTGGAGGTAATTTTTTACCTGTAAATTCCTGTACAAGTATCGGATCTGCATTAGCTTTGAAAAAAGCTAAGCCTCGGGCTAACTTCAAGCCCCCCTTCATTAAGAAAAGAAAACCACAATCAGAATCATACGCATCCTTACAAACAAACCAATGATCTGAATTCAATAATATGACTGAAAATTTAATAAAGCTTGAATAAGGTTAGTGACATGTGACTTACAAGCTAGTAAGTAAAATTCTCTAGCATTTAGTCACAGTTAACAAAAGAGAAATTAACTCCTAAGTTCTTGTAATGTCTTGTCTTGAAATCTATCTGTGATTTAAAATAAATTTAGTTGTTTAAACTAGCATTTTTAGGCTATGACTTAACATCAAATGTCACATAGAATTTTTTTTAAATTTTTGTAAATTTTTAGAGATGTCACAGTTTCACAGGCTACACAACCAAGCCATCTCACAGTTGGGTTTATCAGACTATCCAGGTAACAAGCCAAAACACTGCTAGGTTTCCTAGGCTACACAACCAAGCCAGCAAACAGTTGGTTTTCATGGACTGTACACAATCAAGCCAACATCAACATTAAGGACCGGCTAAGCCAACAGATGGGTTTCACGGACTGTACACAATCAAGCCAACATCCACATTAAGGACCAGCCAAGCCAACATATGGGTTTCATAGGCTACTCATCCAAGCCATCTTTCACAGGCTGCCCAGCCAAGGATTACACACATGGTCCAAAGAACAACAAGACATGGCCAAGCCAATATCCAAATGGGTTTCACAGGTTGCCTAGCCAATCTAATATACAATTGGGTTTCATAGGCTTTCAAGGAAATGACTCACACCTGGTAAAATGATCACCACAACTCAGCCAAACCAACCAATAGTTGGGTTTCTCAAGCTGCTAAGAAAATGGAAAGGTATAATTATTGAGGTAGTGAGCTCAACCCTAGAGCTATGGACACCTACACCAGATCTGTTCAGCTTGGCATCCCACAATACCTACACACCCAACACAAGGAAGTATTCCATTCACTACTACATAGTTCCCTCGGGCCATACCTTCCCTTCTAGTGCTCTTACGGGTGTGCATAAAGGATCTGGAAACCCCTCTTGATCTGTCTGTGTGGTTCCTCTCTTCACTAGGTTTATCAACCAATTCTAGGCCTCTTCCACTCCTAAGTATTTCAGACCAAAACAGGGATGCACATCATAGCAATCCACAATGTAAACACAACCAAAGCAGTCTCCACTCACTCTATAAAAGAGGAGACCATCACGGAAACACCTTCCGCCATTCAGGAGAGTAAGACAACCATTCTAAACAATAAACCACTGAACAACAGCGCTCGAGAAACCATGGAGGACTACACTCTCAGGAAATCGAGTGATCTCCACTGCCCATTTACTCAGCAATACCACGAGTTTCTCAACCACGATTGAATGACCAACATGAACAACACGGAACAGAGCATGACTCTGCAAGAAGTCTCAACGAACAACATCCATGAACCAAATGGTTGAATGAAAGAAAGAAAAATGACAATCCCAACCCTTAGGAACAAAAAAACCTTCTTGCGTCTGGGAGAAAGGACAGACTGGCACACATCACGTGCTTCCTTGCTACAGAAACAAGAATGTGGCTTCCCAGAGTGCAGGCTTGCAGGCTTACTCAGTCAAGCAATCAGACTGCCATGCCTTGCTCTTCCCAAGGCATTAACTTCTTCATCCAACTCCTTGCAAGAAAATTGATTGATCGAGCACAGGGACAAACCAGGGTGGACGAGTTAACGAACAGGTAACATTTGACTCAGATCTACGCTTGGGATCAACCATCAAATAGATCAACGACACACAGCGATTTCGTTGATTCAACTAGTGCGACATAACAAAATTTTCATGTGCACGAAATTGCTATGAAATCCACTTCATCAAGTTTGGAGTCCATCGTTGATTTAGTGGGGACACAGACCAAATGGTCCATAAGGATTTCATAACATCAACTACAAAGGTAGTTAATTCGACTAGTAGGAACGAAATTTCTATCAAAAAGGATTTAATTCTGAGATCACGTCCGCCTGGGTGACTTGGACGACAAATCAGCGAAGGATTCTCTATTGATTAGACTAGGTTTTGTGAGGATTGAACCCGCAATAACTCACCTGGCATTTGTTGGCTTAATCCCTCCATGTTCCTCTGTTAAGTCATTCCCCCATCTCTTTCACGTTGTAGTCCCATAGCTAGTTGTGGTATTTTATTAATTGTATAATTACATGATATATCAAAATGTACTGTGCATGTCTTAGCACCATAACCATAGGTATCAACCTTGATCACCTATACACAAAACATCAATCAATGGTAGGTCCTTGGACTTGAGCTCCTTGCCATGATTCATCACAATATATACATCAATACAATTTCAATACCATGGGGTCAAAACCGAGGTATTACATTCCCCTCCCCCTTACCACAACATTGTCCTCAGTGCTCTTTGAACAAAATGTTACACCGATACTACCTCAATGCTCTGCAAAGTTGAACAAAATGGATGTGCCAGTCGCATGGCACCCTACAACTCCCATGTATCATCATTAGGTTCGTGGTGCTTCCACTGCAACTTCACCTGTCAAATGGCGTGATTTGGAACTCTTCCTCGGGTTCCACTATGTGGTTGTCTTGCATCATAACTCCTCCAAGTCCTCGATTGCATGCATCTATACACACCACAAAGTCTTTTCCCAAGTCTTGGAGAATCCTTCTCCTCAGCTTGGAACATTTCCAATGTCTTTGGCAACCAGGAATACCTATGCTCAAGCCCCAAGCAATGAGTCAATTCTCATGTCAGTATTCACAAGATTTTTTTTTCAAAATCATAGATGAATCACGTGCACATGTACATTGACATAAAATCAACAAGTAGTTTCCAAGTAAACCAAATACTTATCTGCATAAGTATCTTCTTTTGGCTCCATGGGTATCCGGCTTTGTCTTTATACAACTATGGCACCCACAAGACCTGCCCTACCCCACACAAGGATGGTACCTCTTCTTTGCTATATAGTCCCTCGAGTGTACCCACCCTTCATGTTCTCTATAAGGTGTGCATTGAAAGGTAGCCAATTTTTTGCAAGCCTCGAATCACCTATGAAAATATCTCTCAACCGAGATCTGGAAACCCTGCTCTAGAGCCTAACACCTCTCTGGGTGCTCAATGGAAGCTCTCGCTTAAGAGCCTACACCTCCTCTAGGTTCTCACCAAACTCAAGTGCTTCCTTTCCGGACACCACAATGAATTAATTCACATGTCAAATTCATTCCTATAGGATTCACTCTTTAACAAGATTTTCAAAATCATATCTGAATCATTATACACGTGTATTTACAGAAACTCAACAAAAATTTGCTAATTAAATCAAATACTTATTTGTATAGCATTTCTCAACCTAGACCTAGCAGCCTTGCTTCAGAGCCTAACACCTCCTTGGGTGCTCAATGGCATCTTTGGCTTAAGGTCCTAGCACCTCCTCCAAGTGCTCACAAAGCTCAGGCGCTTCCTTCCCGGACACCATAACACATAAGGGTTATTCTTTTCAAGGAGCCCCCACTCTCGTGACAGTCCCCTTATGCAGCGTGAATGGGTGCGGAAAGAAGTCTAGCCGAATGTCTTACACCTGGGCATCCCCAGTGATGTATATCGGTGCCTAGCTGGTTGGGGGGGGGAGAAGCTATGTACCCAAATACATCCTTCTGAGGAGCCATGTATCGCAAACACATCCTTCTAAGAAGCTATGTACCCCAAGTACATCCTTTCGAGAACTATGTACCCCAAGTACATCCTTCCAAGGAGCCATGTATCCCAAACATGTACTTCGAAGAAACTATGTACTACAAGGGCGTATTTTCATCATCTCACCTGCGTTACATCCAAGCATGCAGTTCACATGAGATGTCGTCATAAAAATTTTAATCATAGATTTAAATCTATTTCATGCATACATGATTTTCCAACATCAAATGATCAATAACATTGATAGTTGAATCAAAATCTGAATTTACAATTTTGTTTCCTACAGAAAATTAGATTTTTGCAACCATGAGACCATCCTGATATTGTTTGGATTTTGCAAGTGGGAGCATTTATCCCCTGCTCACACATGCTGCCCAAAACCTGGACATCCACATACAGCATGTCATCTTGACACTATTGTAGACTAGCCAAATACTCAATAGCATTCAATAGAAAATTTTGAAATCTAAAATTTAAAAATATGTTTTGTTCAAAGGTTAGATTTCAGTCATGACATCCTTCTCTTGGCGTTTGGCCTCTGCACATGGTAGATTTCTGCCTTGGTTTCATTGGGTACAACCATACTGCCTTGTTCAAGTCATTCTACCTGCAGTCTTCAGGAAGTTCTGATATGATTGTACATACACACGAGGGTCATCTCATCATGGGACTACAAGTTCGCACACAGGCCTCCTCAATCTATACATATACTCAACTTTATCTACAGAATATCCTTCAATGTACCTACTGTAATATCCTGCAAGTCCCAAAAAAGATCTTACATCTGTCACATTTCTCAACTTTGCATACAGCTTATGCTCCCTTAACAATTTCAAGGTCAATCTCAGATGTTTTTCATGTTCTTCCTCATTCTTAGAATAATTAAGAATGTCATCCAAGAGAACAAGAACAAATTTGTCAAGATACCTGCTGAAAACACCATTCATGAGGCACATGGATGTAGCTAGTGCATTTGTGAGAACAAATGGTACCATTACAAACTCATAATGTCCCTACCTTTTCTCTTCTCATTTGATCAAATAGGTCATCAATCTGAGGTAAAGGATATTTATTATTGACAGTGACTTTGTTCAGTTGTCTGTAATCAATACACAACCTAAGTGTACCATATTTATTTTTCACAAATAGAACTGGTGCTCGCCAAGGGGACACACTAGGCCTGATATACTCCTTTTCCAACAACTCGTGCAGCCGCATCTTCAGCTCTAGCAATTCTGGTGTACTCATCCTATATGGTGTCTTAGACACTGGTGCTGCTCCTGGCACAAGTTCAATGGTAAAATAAATATCCCTCTTTGGAGGAATTATTTTAATTTCCTCAAGAAAAACATCCATGAATTCCTGCAATACATGAAAGTCTTCCAACCTAGGAGTTTCATCCTCTTTTGCCTCCCAAACATGGGATGCATACAATCTACCACCTTTCCCACGGAACTTCTTCAGCTGCATACTATGAAGCCTTCCTAATAGAAATCACTTTTGGAATGCCTCTTACAACCTTTAGTTTTTCTTCTCTATTTAGGCATTCAAATGTCTTGTTGTATCAGTCAAGTTTAACTCTGTGTGCTTCCAATCAATCCATTCCGATGAGAACATCATAGGAACCAAGTGGTAGAACATTCAGATTTGCATGATTGAATAGCCCATCCATATCCAATGGGCATCTCTCTACCACCTCACTGACTTTCCTCTTGGTTCCAGTGGCTAGTTGGACTAACCATGATTTTCTATGCTTTGATTTCTTCAAAGCACACATCTCCACAAGTCTAGGGGTGATATAGATGTGAGTGGATCCAAGGTCAATCAAAACAGAAACAGGCTGTTGAGCAATCTTACCATCAACTTCAACCATAGTTGATTGATGAACTTCCTCGTAGTCCTCTATCGCTCCATAAATTCTAGGAACGGTCCTTATTACATGACCCACAGTTTCAGCTCCATGGGTGATGTGGACTTGACCTTCATTCCCACTCTGATTTGGACAGTACTGAATCAGATGGTCTCCCCCACATCCCCAACATCGGAGTGGTTTCCTTGGCTTGTCTCTGATCATTCTTGTTGGCTTAATCACAGTTTGTGATGGTTTCCCTTGCTGATTTCGGAAATGAGAAGGTTTGAAACCCTTCCTCCTTTGGTCAAGCTTCACATTTTTCTTGTGGGAATTTCTCCTACTTCCTTCTGTATTTGTTGTCTGATGCCCAGATTTTATCTGCCTTTGGAGGTCTGCCAAACTCTGTAGCATGGCTACAGTCAACTTATTTTTCTCTTCCAGAGCCTTGATCATCCTTTCATTTTCCTTTCTGCAACTCTGCAACTCCACCCTCATGCTCCTTATGGCAGCTGCAACATTTGGTTAAGTCTCTTGATTTCCCTTCCCATTGAATTTTGTTTCAGCATTCTCAACCTGAATATTTTCCCCCATAGCGTTTGCCTCAAGCTCGTAGGGATCCTGTGCATCACTCATGATGTTAATCTTTTGGGCGTTGATCTTCTTGAACGGACCAAGACCAAGTTTTCAATCTTCACTATGACTACAAAAATGTTTTATTCAACATCATTGTTAGTTGCATAAAAATTCCAAAAGTAAAAACCATTTACTTACTATCACCTAGCCCATCTAGGCCCAATGTTGCAACCATTAGCTCGGATACCAATCTGTAACATCCTTATACCCCATAATGCAGATAAATTAAAAACTTTGCTTCAAGAACCCTTGTTCTCCTTTCGAAACACAAGGCATGGACGTTAACAAACTCTTCAACCTTCATTCTCGGGCTTAGAAACCATTGTAACAGTCGTTCTGCCCTTAACAGATCCATTCTACGACCAGAATGATCATTTTCGCGTTGGACCTGTTCTTTCCGCACTTTGCCTTCCACCTTCCGCCTTTCGCACTTCCGCTTTCTGCCTTTCTGACCTCAAAACTCAAAAGTGGAAAACTCGAAGGCTCGACGAAGTGAATTGTCAGCCTTCTGCTTTCCACACTTCCGCTTTCCACCCTTACGACCTCAGAAATCGGAAATCAGAAACATAATGGGTGACGGAAACACTTAACGGCTCTTCCTCCTTCTGCTTTCCACCTTTCCGACCTCGGAACTCGGAAATCGAAAACATAACAAATGGCGAAAATACTTAACGGCTCTTTCGCCTTCCACTTTCCTCCCTTCCGACCTCGAAACTCGAAAATTGGAAACATAACAAACGGCGGAATCCCTTATCCACTTTCCGCCTTACGACTTCTGCCTTTCGCTGCGGAACTTCGAAAATCGGGAAAACAACAAAAGACCTTAACCTTTTCTGCACTTCCGGCTTTCGCTTTCCGCCCTCGGACTTCATAAATTGAAAAACACACTTTCTTCCTTGTTTTCAAATGCCCTTTATGCCTTCCGCAGATGAATCCCGAGGTGCGGAAACACAACAATTCTGCCATGGAAGTTAACTTCTACTTAACCATCAATACACATTCAACACGATCATAATAACTCATAAGCAAATACATGGCATAACAAGCATAACAAAGATACTTATATTGATAATTAAGTTGTCCCACAACTAGCTATGCTGTTGCAATGCTCCCCAACCATAGCCCAGTGTGTTCATTAATCTCTCAACAAACTGCCACCCCCGAGCTAGGCATTATTTCCACAAGGAACTAAGGAACAACAGGCTTACACATAGCCAGAACTCATAATACACAATCAAGCCAACATATGGGTTTCACAGGCAACACAACCAAGCCATCTCACATTTGGGTTTATCATACTATCTAGGCAACAAGCCAAAACATTGTTGGGTTTCACAAGCTACACAACCAAGCCCACAAACAGTTGGGTTTCACGGACTATACACATTCAAGCCAACATCCACATTAAGGACCATCCAAGCCAACAGATGGGTTTCACAGGTTACTCAGCCAAGCCATCTTTCACAGCCTTAGGTTTCATAGGATGTCCAGCCAAGGATTACACACATAGCCCAAAGAACAACAAGACACAGGCAATCCAATATCCAAATGGGTTTCACAGGCTACCCATCCAAGCCAATATACAATTGGGTTTCACAAGTTGTCAAGGCAATGACTCACACTAGTCAAATTCTCACCACAACTCAGCGAAACCAACCAACATTTGGGTTTCTCGGGCTGCTAAGACAATGGAAAGGTAGAATTGTTGAGCTAGTGAGCTCAACCCCAGATCTATGGACATCTACACCAAATCTATTCAGCTTGACATCCCACAATACCTACACACCCAACACAAGGAAGTATTCCCTTCACTGCTACACAGTTCCCTTATAGGCCATACCTTCCCTTCTAGTGCTCTTCCGGGTGTGCATAAAGGATCTGCCATTCCCTCTTGATCTGTCTGTGAGGTTTCTCTCTTCACTAGGTTTATCATCCAATTTTGGGCTTCTTCCACTCCTAAGTCTTTCAGACCAAAACAAGGATGCACATCACATCAATCCACATTGTAAACACAACCAAAACAAGCTCCACTCACTCTGTAAAAGAGGAGACCACCGCAGAAACACCTTCTGCTACTCAGGAAAGTAAGACAACCGTTCTAAACAATGGAAATTGGGAAACCACGAAGGACTACACTCATAAAATCGAGTGATCTCCACTGCCCATTTACTCAGCAATACAAACGAGTTTCTCAACCAGGATCGATGACCAGCATGAACAACACGGAACAGAACAAGACTCCGCAAGCAAGCTCAACGAACAACGCCCATGAACCGAATGGTTGAATGAACAGAAGAAAAATGACAATCCTCAACCCTCATGAACAACAATTCCTTCTTGGGTCTAGGAGAAAGGATGGACTGGCACGCATCACGTCCTTCCTTGCTGTAGAAGCAAGAATGCGGCATCCCCAAACTACAGACTTGCAGGCTTGCTCAGTGAAGCAATCAGACTGTCATTCCTTGCTCTGCCCAAGGCATTAAATGCCTCATCCAACTTCCTGCAAGAAAATTGAATGATCAAGTATAAGGACAAACCAAGGTGGACAGGTTAACGAACGGGTAACTTTTGAAGAGATCTACGATTGGTATCGACCATCAAACAGATCGATGGCGCACAGCGATTTCGCTGATTCAACTAGAGCGACTTAACAAAAATTTCATGTGTGTGAAATTCCTATGAAATCCGCTTCATCAAGTTTGGAGTCCACCGTTGATTTAGTGGGGACACATATCAAACGATCCACAAGTATTTCGCAGCGTTAACTAGTAAGGTAATTAACTCGGCTAACAGGGCCGAATTTCTATCCAAAAGGATTTAATTATGATCTCACGTCCTCCTGGGTGACTTGGACGACAAATCAACGAAGGATTCTCTGTTGATTAGACTAGGTTTTGTGAGGATTGAACCCGCAATCACTCACCTGGCATATGTTGTCTTAATCCCTCCCTGCTCCTCTATGAAATCATACCCCCATCTCTTTCACGTTGCAGTCCCATAGTTAGTTGTGGTATTTTATTAATTATATAATTACATGATATATCAAAATATATTGTGCCTATCTTAGCACCATATCCATAGGTATCAGCCTTGATCACCTATACACAAAACATCAATCAATGGCAAGGCCTTGGCCTTGAACTCCTTTCCATGATTCATCACAATATATACATCATGTACAGTTTCAATACCATGGAGTCAAAACCGGGGTGTTACATGTAGTCACTCAAAAAATTCATGGTGGGTGGATAAAGGGTTGGAATAATATAGAGGACTTGCAACTGCAAGGAGATTTGACAGCTGACTAATCGCTTTATATTTCTCTACTAAAACATAATTCTAAACTTAAGTAAATTCGAAATTGAGGTTAAAGTTGTCTAAAAACAAAAAATCTGGAATCCTAACTGCAAACCTAAGTTATAAATCCAAGAAAAAAATCATCCAAGGGGTGGAGGGTGGGATTATGCTATGGAATTTGATTTGGAATCTTAAAAATCATTTGAAAACAAGAATATTTCTTTAGTTAACCTATCCAATAAGATTCTAACATGGAATAAAAGGAAGAAAATAAACTGGAATGGGCCAAGTTGTTGTGTATTATGTAAAGGTGACAATGAGACTGTTAACCATCTTTTTTCCACCCATTCCCAAGCTATGTTTTGAAAGAGGTGCTTCACTTGTTCAATGGTTTATTAGCTTTGACAAAAATACAAGATTGTTTGGAACCTATGTTGCACAAAATTCCTAAAATGTCGATGTACTGGAAATTCGCGGACACTCATAAATTTCTTGAAAACTTTTGGAAAACCTCCAAGGTTCCATGAGCGGTTTGAGACCCGTAGGAAATCTAAACCCTAGTTTATAGAAAATGGAAACAAAATTAACCTCTAAATGATTTCTAAACCTCCTACAAAATAACCTCATTCCTATTTTATTGTGAGATAATGTGTTATTAAAAAAAATATGTATATATCAGGTTTCCCCTAACATAGTAATTTTGGGGGGTCACATTTCCTAGTGTTCTCGTTTCATAAACTAGTACAAGTTTCCACATATCGTGCAACACAGTTACTGTGAACATTGGATTGAAGAGAATACAAAAAAGAAGCCTCAATGCCTTTTTAAATGATGTGAAGACCGATTAGCTAGAAACAATATGAATTTTGAAGAGAAAGATTTGATAATTGATAACTCGTAGCATCATAGTGTCTTATCAAGAACACACTTAAAGTAGCCAAATCAAAAAATAGCAAAGACCTTCAAACAACCAAAACTTTTACCACTCAATTATTTTGTGGTTCTTTGATGGGGCCTACAGTTATGGTCCCCGTGGAGTTGGGGCCATTCTTCATATCAACAAACATCATCACTTTCTTCTTAAACATGGTGCAAGTTTGGGAACAAACAACACACTGAATTTGATTAATTGTGGATTTTTCTGAAAACCACCAAAGAAAAATAAAATAAAAGCATTCATATTCTCTCATATTCAGAAAAACTTGTGGACTAGGCTAATGGCAAGATCTCTAATTCGATTCTTGGACCTACTATAAATAGAAGTTTTAGATGTAAAAAAAAATTGTTATGTTTAATCTCCTTTACTCATATCTACAAGGTCTACAAATAAAAAAGGTATACTCTTTTAGGATATACTCCTTAGGATGCCCTCACTTTGCAGAAAGATTAATTGACAGAGCAAGAATTCACGAAGGATGTTGCATCCTTTGAATCTTCCATTTCAATCTTTGATTCAAACTGGAATAGTGGCCACATTTGGTTTTGATGGTTTTCTAGATGACCTGATTGTAAGTTTCTGCTTTTTGTTCTATTGAAAGGAAAGATTTGACACTTGGTCAGGTAACTAATAATAGGTACTAGATCCAAATAAGAGATCTAGCACTTGCCATTAGACTAAGCCATAAGAATTTTTTTTAATCTCCTAGAATCTGAATATGCTTTTAATTCATGTCTTCGGTTATTTTCAACAGATCCACAATGCATAGAACTATGCTCGGTTAGTAGTTCCCGAACCTGCAAACCATATTTACAGAAGAAAGAGATTTGATGTTTGTTAATTTGAAGAATGCCCCGAAAGCTCCACAAACACATGAACTACCTTGGCAGACCCATCTAAAACCCCCAGGAAAATGAGAAGTCATGCTTAGTTCTTCAATGATCTTTGATATTTGTTGATTTTTCTACCTCATGCATTCTTGATAAGGCAATCTAACGCTGAGTTACTTGAACAATTGTCAAATTTTCCCTTCGAAAGTCTTCTTATTGAAGGGTGTGATCTAGCATATCGGGTTCTATATAGGTTTTTTTTTAACTATAATATATAGTTGTGGGATTTAAACTATTTTTGATATATGGACATGAACCAAGAGGCAAAGCTAATATATAAGTTAATTTCATTTTTGAAAAATTAAATTTAGATTAAAAATAACTATAAATTAAAAATACATGTATAATTTTGAAATAAATATCTAAAACTAGTGTTTTGAGTATATACAAGGCTCATCTCCACTTCCTTGAGTGCACTTCTCTCATTGCATTGTAGTATAGACCTGCATTGTTTATACCCTTTGAACAAAACTACAATGCAACGTTACAAAGTGGGAAAGTGATTACTTACAAGGAAAATGGCAGGACATAATATTTTCAAGATATAGGACTTACTTTTCGGATAAAGATATAAAACAAGTTGGTTTCAACTACATGGAGCATGGGATCAATTTTTTCAGTACTACTAGGATTTATGTAATCGAATAAAATCCCCTCGTCATAGTATTGAGATAATTGTAGAGAGAGCTCACATCAAGGTTGTGTTGTCAAAGAAAAGGACCAATACTTGGTACTGATTTTCCATTATCATCTTATTGTCTGTTACCCTGCACTTGTACCTAGCGCACCTTCAGGTGTGCCCCAAGGAGGGAGGGCCAATTTTTTGACCAAGAGGGGTTTTATTTGAGCGATGGTGGTCATGGCTCTCTACCCTTTGGTCCTCCTTTAAGGGTACTATGGCTTAATGGCGCTGCTAACTTCCCTTTAAAGAGGTTTTTAACTTCAGGTTTGGTGTCGAGGCCCCTGAAGGTTGACCACTAGGTCTCATGGCTCCATATCATGCTTGCGCCCTCTGATGGTCTTTGCTTCAACTTCGAGACACTCGTCTTCAGTTGCAGCCACTTTGTACATCCTCTTGTCCCTTCAATTAGTGGGTCCTTGCTCTCACTGGCCTTCTTTCCTTAGAGGAAGACATCCTCCAAGCCAGGTCGTTTCCATGCTTTGAGGAGGGCGTTGAGGGATTTTATAGCATTCTAGGTGTTAAATGGGGCATAATGCCCTCCCTCCAACTCACTTTGGCCTTTCATTCGAAGTGATTTGCTTATTTGAGTGTGTTTTGGAACCTAAGGATGCAAATACCCCTGGTAGCCTATCTTAGGCTATATTTTATTATTAGCTTTTAATTTTTAGTTGACAAAATTATAATTTCAAATTAACTTATTTTAAGGCATGTCGGCCTGGACTTTATTTGTGTAAGTGAGTGTGAGATCATATAAATAGATCTCCTCACTTTTATTTGTAAATGGGATAATACGCTGTGCATTTGTTTTACCCTAATGTGCCCCTCTTGAGAAAGGAAGTTTTATGGTTATGAAAGTTGTTCTTTGTCTTTTTTGGTGAAGTTCTTTGCAAGGTGTTGTTATGATTTGTTGGATGAACACGAGCACATTGAGGTCTGGCTTCTTATCTCTTTGTTTGATTGTTGGTATATAATGCATGTTCTTAACTAAATGGTTGCCCTGGTGTTGCATTTTCTCCTAAGATAGACCAATTCCAGCCTCCTTGTCGCCTTAGTAAGTAGAGAGACGTCTTCTTGTGAGAGTCCTCTAGGGTTTCTCCTTTGTTCGTCTAGGATAGTTGTTGACCTAAGATTTCTTCCTCTTTAGGTAGGGCCATCCTCCCTAGAAACCCTAGGTTAGGTAGGGCTTTTGCTAGGGATGATATCCCTTTGTTTTCATCACCTCTTCTTCTAAACCTAGTCCAAGGCTAGATGTTAAATTAGTTTAGGAGTTAGTTTTGATCTACTTTAGGGTCAGTCTAGGTTAGTTTAAGGCCTATGTTCTAGTATCATAGTTTCCAGCCTCTTTCCCTTACCTAACCCCCGATGCTACCTTCATCACTCTCGCCCTAAGCTCCCTTTGTCCTCACAAACCTTCGCTAACGCCTCATCTAGCTCGTACTACACCTTTCATCGATGGTCATTTCCTTCATCGTTGCCAACTAAGGGCTTCCCTCAAAACCCTTCCCCTCTACCTCATAGCCCTAACCTTCGCTATCCCTTTTCAACACCGAACTACTAATAGTCCACCCCCCACCATTCACAACCTTCCCGTAGTCTTCCCTCTATCCTCATCGTAGCTGCCCTCAAACCGCTCGTTGGTCGCTCTAGCTCACAGCTCCTCATCGTAGTTGCTCCCATATATCTGCATGGCCCTCGAGTCTATGCTTAAGGATAAATCGAGGCCTCATTCCCTCCAACAAGCCCGCCCTTTGACTGTTTCCCTAACCTCGGTCCGCCTAAGCCTGCTCCCTAAACGTTCCCTTCCTCTCTTGTTGCAGCCAATGTTGGAAATATTAATTACTTGTTGATCCGAATAGCACATCAGCCGACTCTGTCAGACTCTGTAGCAAGTCGAAAATTGTCAGTCAGTCTGACAGGATGAAGATATCATGTCTCTCATATATAAGCCAGTTGCAGGTCGGAAACTGTCAGTCAGTCTGACAGGATGAAGAGATCACATCTCTTGTATATAAGCCAGTTGAATTTAGTTGTTGAAGCTAAGTTTTTAGGTAGAGAGTTATTACAGTCTTTAATGTTAAGTCGGTAGCTTCAGAGAGAAGAAATTTTAGTCGGTAAAAGTTTTATATATGAAGAAAATTGTAAATCTGAAGAAAGACAGAGAGAATGCACAAGCATAATAGAACGAGCGGAAAAGAAGAAGAAAAACTCTGTGAAAGAGTTTGAAGCTCAAGCTTTTGTGTTTTGTAAGTGTTGAAGAACCAAACTTTATAACATGTGAAACATCCTGGTAAATTCTCAAATTTGTATTTACAGCTGTTAGTTTTTGTTATGTCGTCACAAGAAATATAAATCCATAGTGTTTTATGGTTTAATACAAGTTTTATTTAGCTGCACATCTTCTCCATATTTACCTAAGTGAATGTTGTTTGCATTTACTGTAAGTGAAAGACACACAGAATCCATATTTATTTCACAGCGTCAAAGGTTCTAGTTTTTATGCATAGAAGGGTTCATCACAAATCTTATTTAATATTGAGTTAAATAATATTGTGAGTGAGTTGCAATAGTTGTGTTGCAATTTATCCTAGGTTACCATAGTGAAAAGTGTTTTTCATAACATAATTCTTTAAGACTAGGAAACATAAAGTTGGTCGCAACCTAATTCATGTCACAGTAAAAGTCGGTCGAAGTAAGTTTGTTAGAGTAAAAGTGAGTTAAGTGAAAAGTAAGTCGCAATAATTCTGTCGCAAGACTTTTCGTAAAAGTAAAAAGAAGAAAATAGAAAGGTTGTGCTGGACGGTAACTCAAGTTAAGTGTTGTGGCCCTCGATTCCCCGAGATCTGGTGTCAAAGCAAGTCTAGGAAAGAAATCTCGTCTTCAACGAGAAAAAATCATTTTTGAAGGAAAGTTAAAAATTAAAATGGCTTCTACTTTCGGTTCAAATATGTCAAGTTTACAAACTCCGATTTTTACAGGAAAGAATTATGAATATTGGTCTCTGACAATGAAGGCTTTGTTGAAAGGTCAAGATGTTTGCGATATTGTCCAGAATGGTTAAATAGAACCAGCGAATCAGGCATCATATAATAATCTCTCACAAGCTGAGAAAGATACTCAAAGGGAAAAGATGAAGAAAGATGGAAAAGCTATGTTCTACATGTACCAAGCCATGCATGAAAACATACTCCCAAGGGTAGCAGCTGCAAATGCCGCAAAGCAAGCATGGGACACATTGGGGACTACCTATCAAGGTTTGGACAAGGTAAAGATTTCAAAATTGCAGATTCTGAGAAGAGATTTTGAATCTCTATCCATGAAAGAATCAGATTCAATAGACTCATTTTATACCAAAGTCGTTGGTTTGATAAATCAACTGAAATCTCATGGAGAAACCATAACAAACCAAAGGGTTGTTGAAAAAATTCTCTGAAGCCTTCCCCCAAGATTTGAATCATTGGTTGTGACCTTGGAAGAAAACAAAGAAATGACGGTGTTCACCATTGATGAGATGCAAGTTTCACTCATCAATCATGAACACATACTCAATAGAACAAACACATCATTGGAAGGTGCATTTGCAGCACAGCCATCTATAAGTCGTGGTAGAGGCAGGGGAAGAAATAATTCCAGAGGCAAAGGAAGAAACTTCTCAAGAGGAGGACGCAACAATAGTTCTGCAGATGTCACTAGTAGAGGACAAAATCAGAACCCAAGCTAGCCAAGTGATCAGAGGTTTGATAAATCAAAATTCAATGTCATTATTGTAAGAAATTTGGTCGTTATGCATATAAATGCAGGAAGAAACAATATGACCAAGGAAAGCAAAACCAGAACCAGTCGATGAACATTAGCACTTCGTCGAGTGCAATGTTGATGGCATGCGCATCTCCAATTGAATGCAATACCATTCAAGAAAGTCCATGTGATATATGGTATTTAGATTCAAGCTACAGCAATCATATGACTGGTAACTTAAATTTGTTTTCCAGTCCAAATAATTCAGTTCAAATTGATGTTACACTTGGAAATAATGGCCAAGTCATTGTTAAAGGTATTGTTAGTATTCTAACCAAACAGGGGGAGCATAAATATATGTCTGATGTTTATCATGTTGAAGGTCTGAAACATAATTAACTAAGTATAGGACAGTTGATACAAAAAGGTTACAAAGTCTACATGGAAGATAATCACTGTGTGATTCAAGACATACGTCCAAGCAACCAGCAGATAGCAAAAATGTCAATTACAAGCAATTGCTTGTTTCCATTGAGGTTAGACCCAGACAATACATGAGTTGCATTCAAAGAAGAAAATAAAGAAGAAGTAGTGCACTACGACAAGAAATAAAATGACCGCGTTGAAATTCAAGCTGCATTTCAAACAAAAGTTCAAGAAGATTCCTGGCTATGGCATTTCAGATTTGGACATCTGAATTTTGGTGCGCTGAAGCTATTGCACACAAAAAATATGGTGAAAGGATTGTCGTTGAGTGACAAAACCACACATAGTTTGTGAAGGCTGCATTTTTTGCAATCAACATAAAGAAACTTTTCCAGTAGGAAAGTCATACAAAGCACACACACCACTTGAGATCGTGCACCCTGATATTTGTGGCCCAATGCAGACATCATCCATTGGTGGTTGCAATTATTCTCTTACTTTTATTGATGACTACTCAAAAAAAACATGGGTATATTTTTTAAAACATAAATCTAATCCATTTAGTTGTTTTCAGCAGTTCAAGACACTCGTGGAGAACTAGAGTGGTCACCACATCAAAATCCCCAGGACGAACAAAGGCGGTGCAGTTCAAGACACTCGTGGAGAACTAGAGTGGTCACCACATCAAAATCCTAAGGACGAACAAAGACGGTGAATGCGTTTCAAATGAATTTCTAAATTTCTGCAAAACCCATGGCATACAGAAGCAATTCACTGTGTGGTATACACCTGAGTAGAACGATGTTGCAGAGAGAAAAAACAGGACTATTATGGAGATGGCACGCAGCATGTTGGCAGCCAAGCATTTGCCAAATGAATATTGGGGTGAAGCAATCGCAACTATTGTATATATTATGAACCGATGTCCAACAAAGAGCATGAAGAACAAAGATCCATAAGAAGCATGGAGAGGTACTAATCATAGTGTTTCTCATTTAAAAGTGTTTGGTTGTGTTGCATATGCTCATGTGCCAGATGAGCTGAGAAAAAAATTAGACAACAAGGGACAAAATATATTTTTGTTGATTATTCTGAAAACACAAAAGCATACAAGTTGTATGATCCTGTCGCAAGGAAAATGATCATCAGTCACGATGTTCAACACTACGTTGAGAATGAATCATGGGATGGAACTGTCGAAAAAAATGTCAAGATTGTATTGAATGTTGAGCATGATGACATGACGAAGGAAGTAGTTCAAACACCACAAGTAAGTCAACCAATCGCAGCACCATTGACTCCCATGACACCACGACATGGTTTAGCACAAGGAACATCAACACAAGTCGTAGCTCAAGCTACATCGACAAGTACACCAAGAGGACAACAAACTCTATCAAGCAGTTCAACATCAATAGATCTAGTGAAAACAAGAAGTCTGCGTGAGATATATGAAACTAGTACACCAAATTATGTTGGCTATCATGGGCAGACCCGGGTTTACTATAATCAACCAACAACACCCCTAGCTCACTGGCCCTTTTGGCGACAGACCGCGAAGCGGCCTGAAGTCTCACCCGAAGTGATTCTAATGGGTTGGCCAAGGACTCTAGTGTCTTGGACCAGGTTCTGTGGCGATCCTTTCTCTGCACGTCGCGCGACTTTCTGCTCGCGTCACACGATCTCCTCGTCTCGCAGCTCTTCTAGCCGCGAGATATCCCTTTATACTGCCGTGCGGTCCCTTTCTACGTCGTGCACTTCCACTGACTCGCGATATCTCCAACCTTGCCGCATTGCCGCGCACCGTGCGACACGCAGCTCCTGCCCAACACTAAGTCCTCAACCTGCGGTATCGCGCACCGCAGCTCCTCTGCCAGTGCGGTATCGCCTCTCTGCGATATCCTACCTCCGCGACCTAGCGCACTTAGCGTTGCTCGTGTCGACGTGCAAGACTCAACATACAAGACTGTTCAATACTGCGACTAGTGACTGTTCAAGCAAAGCATAAATGAACCCACATACAACATGCCACAGTCTTCAACTTATGTTTATCCTTCTATATTGCTGTGAACTGATTAACACATTCATTCATTAAACTGTAAACAAAGTCCATGAAATGACTAATAAATGCATAAGTAAACATAACGCATAATCCAATCACATAACACTCGATTTTAACGTGGTTCACCTCCAGGATGGAAGTTACGTCCACAGAACTGTGTTTTTGTTTGTTATAGCTCAGGGGAAGGTAAAACACAGTTCTGCTGCACCGCATATGCAGCTCAAGATCTTCTCTCTTAGATCTTTTTTCTTCTCTATATTGCTCTCCTACAATATGCTCTTCCCTCTCTGTCGATCCCTGTGGATCGTTACATGCATGCTCTATAAGCCAGCTACTGGTTACAGTAAGATTGCTACCGCTAATAACAAAACCAGAGCTAGGCTTTTACAACAGTCTAATAATCTACAAACAACTAACAATTGAACCAATCAACCAACCCTTTTACAATACAAAATATATCCCTTTATAGACAGCCCGAAGGTCTTGCCATTACAACACTGTGGGCCTGTCCCAACAGTAACCCAAACCCTAATTAGTGACAGTCAGCCATATCTGTACTTGAGGTAGCCGCTTTCCGTCATACCACAGCTCTCTGCAGTCTTCCATGCTTCTCGGCGCTGATCATGGGTACTGTGCACCGCTTCGCTCTCTTGTCCTTCGTCTTCAATGCTTCAGCCTCGTTGCTCATTTTCCTTTATGAGGGTTGCTGAGCCCTCCTGTCTTCGCCGCTGCCTTCAATGCAGTGGGTGAGCTCTCTCTTCTCGGCCGCTCAGGTACAGTCGTCTTCCTTGACTTCTCCTTCTTCTTCGTCATGGTTTCCGGCTCTGCTCTGTAGCTGGACACGTGCTACGGCGTCGTAGCTCTATCTTATCTTCTTTCCGCCAAAACTTATCTCTCCGCTAAACTAGCAGCTTCTTCCGTAGCTGCGGGACCCTGCTCCAACAAATTCCTTCTCTCTTTGCATTATTTTCTCAAACAGATTATCCATTAACATTTGAGAAAGTTGTTGAAAAAAAAGCATGGACACAAGCCATGGATGAAGAAATAGAATGCATTGAAAAAAAACAAACATGGAAACTAGTAGATGTACCAAAAGATAAGGATGTAGTCAACGTCAAATGGATCTACAAGACCAAGCAAAATGCTTATGGGAATGTGCAAAAGCACAAGGTAAGAATGGTAGCAAGAGGGTTCACACAACATCTTGACATAGATTTCAATGAAACTTTTGCACCAGTTGCACGCATGGATACAGTCGTAACTATTTTGGCCATTGCTAATTAAAACAAATAGCCTGTTTATCAAATGGATGTTAAGTTAGCGTTTCTGAATGACCATCTGGATGAAGAAGTATATGTGGAACAGCCACAAGGCTATGAAGTTCCAGGACAATAACACAAAGTGTACAGGCTGAAAAAGGCACTCTATGGTTTGAAGCAAGCTCCGAGAACTTGGTACAGTAACATTGATTCCTATCTCATTGAGAATGGATTTCACAGAAGTGAAAGTGAGCCAACAATGTACACCAAAGTGAATGAGCAAGGTAACATGTTAATTGTCTAACTGTATGTAGATGATTTAATATTTACTGGTGATTTTGGCATAAAAAAATTTAGAACAATCATAGAAAGTGAATTTGAAATCACTGATTTGGGGCTCATGACGTTTTTCCTAGGCATTGAAGTCCAAGAGTCTAAAAGTGGTATTTTTATATCATAGTCAAAGTATGCAAGTACAGTTTTAAAAAGATTCAATATATCTAGTTGCAAGTGTAGACACTGAGAGGGGGGGGTGAATCAGTGTGAAACCAATTTTACACCTTCTTTGCTTATCACGGTTAGCTATCAATTCATCATTCCATTATTCTAATATAATCAAAATATCATTCACATTATCATTCATAAATCAGAAGCAATTAAATCATCAAGACCCATAACACAGAAGAACACCACATCATATGAATTTGTAATCTTTTATATTAATTGTGGTTCGGCTACAACCGTTAGACGAAATCAGCACCTACTGATAAATAGAGCACCTACTCTTAATCCAGGACCCTGCCTGGTTTTCTTAGACCATGCTAAGAAGGGGTTGAAGTATCCTAACCTCAAAAGCAAGACAAGCTTGCTTTTACAATACAGTAAATTCATGTAACCAACAAGAAATCTCTGACATATCAAAGCTACTCATCTTCTCTGCTCATCCCATCACCTCTTCTGTACCACTGCTCACCGCTGCTCATGAATCTCTGCTCATCTTCAGCTGGTCATCACTGCCGATCATCATCTTGGTGCATCATCTCTGCTGCTGGTCATAGTCTCAATCTCTGCTCAGACATCTATGCACATCAAGCAGCAATCACAGCTCCTCAATACATTGCTGAGTCATCAAGTTAGTAATATACCCATCAAAGTTTATTTGCACACTGCTGCTCAGCAAAGGTCTGCTCATCAACACTACTGCTGGCCATTCATTCTTTACTCATCACCATCATATCATGGATGCACTGCTGTGTATGTAACACCTCAAGAGTGTGTAGATTTGTCGCTGCACAAGTGAACCAAAAACAATTATGTGGTGTCCGCTGTCAAATATGCATATAGACTTTCTCAGGCTAGGCTAAGAAGGTGTACCAATGATATCTTATCTGTCACTATCCCAATCACCACTGCTATCATTGTTAAGAAGGTTTGCTTCAGATCACAAATCAACTCTGTCAAAACACACTGGTAGCTTCAGAACCACTGAATCACATGACTGTGGTTTCATCAAAGATGGTCTGCTTTATCTCCTTACAAAACTGATGCTATACTGAGATCAAGACTTCTCACTTCTTCAGATCTTTTGTCATTTCTTTAGATCCTTTTTTTTTCACATTCCAAATTGGTGTGGTTTCATCATACAAAATAACACTTCTCACATAATCCAAACCAGCATCAATAACTCAAGATTAAAAACAATATTCAGACCTAATTATTAAATAGCATGAAGTTACAGTATAGTGTACCTCTGTCCCAAAAACAAAGAGCGTGTAATGTATTGCTGTAGGTGAGTGCTAATACGATAATATTCAGACTCTCCTTATCAGCAGCAATAGTCAAATATCATCATAAGTGGACTTCAATAACCTCTGTTAAATAACCAGCCACACAGAGAGAGCTACAGGAAAAGAGATGAGCTGCTGCAAGACAAGAGATAAGCTGCTAGAATAAAAGAAAAGGTCATTTCTCAATAGCAGAGATAATTGTAGAAAGGAATAATAACTTGCACTCTGAATATCTGAACTTTCTTCACTTTAAAACCACCTTTACAAGGAGATATGGAGTCCTCGGGTCAGCAGAGAAAAATGAATGTAATATTGGTTTGGAACTGAGATGAGACCAGAATCACGACTTCTTCAAATGTACACTTTCCCAAACTCATATCTCCAGGCAGCCACAAATTTTTACAGAGTTTATAGTGGATTGGAAGAATACTAATCATGGTCATTCACAGGCTTAGAATGGTTGATTTGATGAGAGCTTCAGACCTGGAAATGATTTGATATTGGCCCATTTTATAAGCACAGTTAATGAGCTCTCTATACCTCACGCTAGATGTCAAGTCTGATATGGCTGAGAATAAAATTGGAAATGTAGATCACATATACAGAAGTAATAAACTCGACCTCTGAAGATACTCAAGGGCTCTGCCTTCCCTCCACGATTTGAAGTTTATTCAGCTGGCAACTGATGAGTCCTCCTGAGATTATGAAGGCAATCTGACAGAGATTTTGGGGCAGCTACCAGTTAACACGATTTGCCCACTCTTCCCACAATCCACGAGATTTGCTGCAGCACCCGAAGATATCAGAGTTTCTCCATCAAACCCACGCTAAATCCACTTATTCACTGCGGACATCAAGCTTGCTCCACCTCATACAAGATATTCCACTGTCCAGCGAGCTCACATTTACAAAATATTCCTTAGTCCATCGATTTCATCTTTTCATTAAAAAAATAATTCAGACTGCCGTGAAAGCCCAAACACGTCCAAAGATGGACTGCCAGCAAAATTATCCTCAAATAAAAGTTAGGGACTGCTAAAAAAAAAAATTCTTCACAGCGCCAAAAATTTCCACGCTTAGATTTTTCTGCTTCACAAAAATGCCGTGAGTCTACTTCATCAAATCGCAGAGTTCTCCACATCAAATCACACTCCAAAAAATGAAATCGTGGGGGGTATTTATATTAGATTTCAACAAAATATGGAGCCAACCTCCTCTTCCCTCTTTTTTTTTTAATTTATTTATGAAGCCGACTGGTAGTTTTCCACCAATTATGGAGCCGACTTCATATTTATTTATTTATATATATTTTTTTTAAAATTGGGGCCGACAACTCATTTATTTTCTAGGTCGGAAATCGCATTAATAAAGCTATTTCTCCCTTATTACATTTCCGGTATGAAAGGCCAGTAAAACTCAGAATTTTCAATTATATCAGACCTAGAAGAGTTCAACTTACTGATCTATCCATCTATTTACTCAGGCATGTAAAACTCAGAATTTTGCATTGACTGAGATACTGAACATTCAGCATTAACATCCAGTGAATCCCTACAGTCTGCGCTCATGTGTTGAGCAACAAGTGGTCCATTGCCATCATTTTACCTATTCTCAACTTCTTTACATGTACCTGCCAACCTACCTACTGGAAAACCTTCTAACTCAGGTAAACTCATTGCTAATGCACCATTGCCAGTATTACTCACATCTTCAGACCCCTTTTGAGAAATCTTAGGGCATTCCATTGATATCTCAATCAACATATTACCAGATACACCACACTTCATAATAGCCTTATTTGCAGACAGAGGAGATGGGCAAGCCCATGGAGGAGTCAACATATTACCAGATACACCACACTTCATAATAGCCTTATTTGCAGACAGAGGAGATGGGCTTCCAGACCTCTTGTTTTTATTCAACTTTTGAGATGGTAAAGACTCCTCCAATAAAGGGGTCTCTTTTGACACAAGACCACTGCAACACATTGCGAGAAAGCTATTTGCAAACTGGCTAAGTTCTTCCCTATTACCATTGGAGCTAGAAATCTGATCTTTCACACAATGGTATGTAGATGAATCCTCGGCCTCCGAAGAAAAACTGCAGCAGAACCATGTTTCTCATCAGACACCTTTTTATTTTCTTCCACCAAGACTGAGCCATGGTACACCTCTTTTCCTTGTTCTGCTTTTTTTTTTTTTTAACTTGTTCATTTGTGTGACCCTTCACAAGAGATGAAGAGGCTAACTGAGAAACACACCATGTTTCTCATCAGACACCTTTTTATTTTCTTCCACCAAGACTGAGCCATGGTACACCTCTTTTCCTTGTTCTGCTTTTTTTTTTTTTTAACTTGTTCATTTGTGTGACCCTTCACAAGAGATGAAGAGGCTAACTGAGAAACACACCATGTTTCTCATCAGACACCTTTTTATTTTCTTCCACCAAGACTGAGCCATGGTACACCTCTTTTCCTTGTTCTGCTTTTTTTTTTTTTTAACTTGTTCATTTGTGTGACCCTTCACAAGAGATGAAGAGGCTAACTGAGAAACACACCATGTTTCTCATCAGACACCTTTTTATTTTCTTCCACCAAGACTGAGCCATGGTACACCTCTTTTCCTTGTTCTGCTTTTTTTTTTTTTTAACTTGTTCATTTGTGTGACCCTTCACAAGAGATGAAGAGGCTAACTGAGAAACACACCATGTTTCTCATCAGACACCTTTTTATTTTCTTCCACCAAGACTGAGCCATGGTACACCTCTTTTCCTTGTTCTGCTTTTTTTTTTTTTTTTAACTTGTTCATTTGTGTGACCCTTCACAAGAGATGAAGAGGCTAACTGAGAAACACTTGAGCATTGTTGAATTATAGAAGCATTCCCAGGCAGCGCCTTATTCAGAGTGGTTGAAGGTTGTTTAACCTCAAAAGTCAAATTTTGCTTTGCTGAACTCCTCTCTTTAAGCCATATTGAGCTGATGACTATCTTACCAGATGGGGATAGACATTTAGCTGGGGCTTCAACAATGGTGACATCAAATCCATGTTGGCATCAATGACAATTTCACCAACAGCAAGTCAACCCCAACACCAGTAATAACAGGTTAAAAATTGAGCAAAGATGATGAAAGATCAACTATAGATCCTACGTTGTTTAAAAGGCCCTTATGTATTTAACAGCAACATGACCAGACATTATGTATGGAGTAAATCTCCTTTCAAGATTCAATGAGTCACCAAAAGACTCTTATTGGGAAGCACAAAGGAGCTTAGCATAACATAATCAACTTCAAAAAAATTTAAACTCATTGGAAACACTAATAGTGACAATGGAGGCAACACAGATGACAGGGAAAGCACATTTGGGTACACATTTCATTTTGGTACATGTGTTGTGTCGTGGGCTTTGGAGAATCAGCCCATTGTAACTCTATCTTCAGGTGAAGCAAAGTATGTGCGCTAAATCGAGCCAGCGGAGAAAAA
Organism: Pseudotsuga menziesii; assembly: GCA_001517045.1. Classification (NCBI taxonomy): domain Eukaryota; kingdom Viridiplantae; phylum Streptophyta; class Pinopsida; order Pinales; family Pinaceae; genus Pseudotsuga; species Pseudotsuga menziesii. Next base: position 270,988 of record LPNX010358455.1, on the reverse strand, counting down.
TGTTAAAAGACCTGAGACAGAACCAGCAAGAACCAACAACCATTTTCTGTGACAACAACTCAGCCATTGCCTTATTGAAGAATCATGTTTTTCAAAAAAAGACAAACTCATTGAGACATGGTATCATTTCATAAAAAAAATTGTGAACAACAAAAAAAAATTGTTTAGAATTTTGCAGGTCTGAAGATCAGCTTGCAGACATTTTTAAAAAACCATTGATCATTGATCATATACAGAGCATGTTTCTGCTCTGAAAACATTCTCAAATATTTTGTTTTTAAATTTCGATCAGCTCATAATTAAATTACTCCCCTTTACTCCCGCACTGGTTCTTTCCTACTCTCCGCTGCATCCTCGGCCTGCATTCCTTTCACCCCAGACCGAGTTCTCTCAGCTCCTAAGATAGCCGTAAGGCTGCCCTTGCAGTGGCATACTTACGTCTCATTTCTACGCCACCATCAAGGTCTGCGCATTAACGAGTGGAGGTTATGCCAACGAAGGTTTGGGATTTAGTTAATCTATTACTCTGCACACACATTGTTAATAAATAGCCAGCACAAATACTTGGATTGATAACCGTTATCTATTTACTTTTACATTACTGTCATAAACATCCCACGCAGACGACCAAGTACACAATTCAATTCGCCGCAAGAAGGAACATGAGAATTGACGGTATGAAATATGAGTTCGGCCTATCATGATAACTTGGACCTGTCACGCCCTTTCCTAAGCATTTTACAAGGTCTAAAAGGGACACAGTCGATGGGTGAATGCCTTGTCACATGCGCTGTAGGAAACACTCATTCATGCTATTGTTGCCACAATGATAATGAATTACAACAAATGCTGTGGGTGATACTGATGTCCTAACGTTAGCGGGCCAGTTGTATACTGCTGCATATCGTTTTACAACTTGAACGTATATATAATAATGCTGGTCAAACGGTTTGAGTGACGCAACTGATAGTGATTCGAATGAGCACCGATTATTTACTTTCAAATCTAATATAGTAATGTGATGAATGCATCTCCAATAACAATTAGGTCAGGGCATTGGTCCCTCCAAGCGACCGGTTATAGTTAGTTATGTGATGAATGCATCTCCAATAACAATTAGGTCGGGGCATTGGTCCTTCCAAGCGACCGGTTATTAGTTGGATGACACTTAATGTAATATTGCTTGTCATTGTATAATCGCATATATCGATCACCATACGAGTATACTGCATATACGCACACAACGCAACACCACCACTTTCCAATTTGACTCCATTAGACACTTATCTTTAATTTTTAATTTAGAAAGAAAATACTTTGTTTAACGAGATTACTTTGTTTAAACGTCTTTTGCAGGTCAATTAGGACTTTCTCCAAGAAGGCTTAGGCTTTCCCCAAAAGTTAGGACTAGTGACTAACATTATTAGGTTTTTGCATTGTCTCTATATTCCTGGTCCTTTTACCCTTATTCCTTTAAACCCTATAATCCATAATCCCTTAACACCTAAACCATAAATCCCCTAATCCCCAAATCTTATATGCCCTTAACCCTCAACTCTTCAATAATTTAGCTCTTGGATATACCAAACACACAGAAAGAAGGGGGAGGTGAATCTATGTCTACAATCTTTATTACTTTTTTCAACTTTACCAATCAACAACTTATTCAATATTATGCATTATTACATTATCATTATATCATTATCACCAGTGTTATCATCATCACATAAAAAGAATAACAACTACACAACTTTTACCTTGAAAACCAAGTACTCCAAGTACTCGAGGAAACCAAAGAGCCTTTTTAAAATAGTTTTCAAAGAGGATAAAACACAGTTATTCTCAGGTGAATCAAAGTAAAAATACTCTTCACTTCTTTTTCAAAGAGGAAAGGTGAATCAAAGTCGCCTCACTATACAAAGGAATAGAGAGAGAGGTGAGATATCTCGACAAGTTTGCCAAATATATCTCTAAATATAAATATAACAAGTTTACATCTATCACGATATATAAAGAGATCGCGTGTATAAATAGAGAAACTAGTTAACAGCTTGAATATCATCTTTCAACCCCGATTTAAAATCTATAATCTACAACGTAATCACAATTTTATGAAAAATAACTTTGGTTCTAGAAACCAGTCCATTACGCGAACATCACATCTTCCAACAATTCAATCGCCTCCATAAATAAAACAGATAGATGAAGTCAAATCTCTGGAAGGTTAAGACAACAAATACTTCCAAAGGACACAATACAACCTGACGAACTGGTTAAGTTCAAACTAATCGTATTCTACAAACACATAATGACTTGAAAATACGAAAAAACCTAAACCCAAACGATCTGGGGAAGTTCAAACTAATCTTCTTCTACAAACACAAATAAACTTGAAAATACGAAGAAACCCAAACCCAAACCCTAAAATCAGCTAAATGGTGTGAGCACCCACCGAAACCTTTACAGTACAAAGAAAAAGAATAATAAGCTGAACATTTAGTTCAATCACATACCTGCGCAGATTTTGGTAGTTTTCATTAAGTAGATCTGAAGGCAGGGCTGAACACAAACCTATCCATGGAAACCCTTACAATAAGAGGACAAAGAATAACAAGCTGAATCGTTTAGTTCGATGCCATACCTGAGCAGAATTAGGTAGTCTTCATTAAGCAGATCTGGAGGCAGACCATAACACAAACCTATTGAGGGGAGGCAAGGCCATGGGCTTGGGAGGAGTAGGAAAGACCGTTAAACAGTGAGCGAACACTGTGTAAGTCTTTCCCATCCTCGCAAGCCTAAGGCCTTTCTCCTCTTGCCATTCTTCGGCCCCCTCAGCCTTCCTTCTGCATCAGCCGAAAGGATTTTCCAATGCCCTTCGTCGCCTCTTCTCCACGCCTCATATAAGCTTATCTCCGGAACCCTAGCCACCGATGTGATATTTTTCAACGTTTTTCTCCACAACCCTAAAACCTAGCGAATATTCTTTATCGCTCACAAAAGCTCTCTTCTCAGCCTGGACCCTAAAGCGGATATTTTTTTCGCTTTAATTTTTAATCATTATGTTCGTTTTGGAGCGACACAACACACATGATTTCTCAAAAACATCTTTTATGCCTTAATTTGGTTAATATTTATTCACCATCTTCATTTTGCAAGCCAAACATATATTTCGAGATAAATATTACGGGCAATTTATTCATTATGGTAAATTACGAGCAATTTACAAGCAATAGGAAATTGCATTATGGTAAAACGTAAGATGGATTATGTGGAATTGAATTTTGGTATGATATGTAGTGAAGGATGCATTGTGTTGAATAGCTAGTTTTTATCAAATGCATGGGTTACAACTGGGAAGAGTAACTTAGCCACTCGTTAGGTGTGTTGGTTTATATATAGAGTAAGTAGAATGGTAAATTTTTGTGGTTGGCTTTACTATTCATCAATGAGAGAGTGAAGATTTTCTTGTTTTTCAAACTAAACTCGCTAATTTGTTTATCTAGCCTTAGCACTTCAAGATGAGCATGCAAACCATTTTATTTGTGTTTTCTAGCTTGCAGTGATGGGAGCAAGGTTTGAAATCAATTTCCTACTACGAGTTAGATGACCACCTTCCTCCACCTTCCTTCTTAAATATTTTCAAGTAAGAAAAAGAGACACATTATTTCGACATTACATTTCCAAGAAATACATGTTCAATAGAAATATTTCCATCTACAACCCAATACAAGAGATGAATAACAAGACTCTTCGAGGGCATGACCTACTTATACAATTTACCAAATACACAAGATAAGATGAGATCATCTCAACGCTAGGTCTCCTTGGTTATATAATAGACAAAGGGTACAATTACAATTATGAACAACCATCTCATATTGCCTCTTCTATTGGCAAGTTCTTCCAATTTATGAGGTACTCAATAATTAATCGATTTCATGGTTTCTTGGTCCTTATGTCAAGGATTATTTCAATTTCTAGTACCAAATTCCCTTCTTCATCAATATCTGCTAAAATAGTCTCGAATGGGATCTTGTCACCAGTTACATTTTTAAGCAAGACACACGGAAGATTGGATGTACACATGAAGATGGAGGCAACTCCAATGTGTAAACCATACTTCCAATCCTCTGCAACACATTGTAGGGACTATAGTACTTGGGAGCTAATTTATTATCCTTCTTTTGTTGTTTACGGGACATCTATTAAACAGAGCGGTAGTTTTTCATTTTTTGAGTGACACACCGGCTAGGGTTTGATCTTGGATCTCATTTTTTTTGCTAGGGTTTTAGGTTTAAGTCGAGTATGGACCCCCCCCCCCCTCCGCCCACCCGCCTGATCCAGATCTAGGCAAGAGACGCAAGGCCCTGGAGGAAAACTTTAAAACAAATCATGACCTCAACCCCCAGTTCATGTAAGGTCGCCGCGTTTGATTCTAAGTCCATGAAGAGAGCAGCAATTCCAACTGTAAAAATCTCATCGATCACTTCGAAGCATAAAATAGTGCTTCTTCCAAAAAAAGGTCTAGTTGGGCTTTTGACAAGATTATGGCCATCCCCGTGGGCTATAGAAATCTAGCTAAATAAAAACTGGAGACTGTTGATTAAGGGAGAAGTTATACAAAACTTTTAAGGCAAGGGCTTCTTTGTTTTTCTTTTTGAGAAGAAGGAGGATAAGGACCTCATTTTCCAAAATGGGCCATATTTCATGGGGCCAATAGGTATGTACCTCAACAATTGGGACCTATATTTTGATCCATAAAAGGATATTCCTAGTGCAGTACCAGTATGCGTAAAGCATCCACATCTCCCTTTGCATTGCTGGAATGACAAGGATTTACAGGCAATAGGGAATTCATTAGGGAACTATATAGACAAATCTAAACCAAAACCTCCTATGTTTTCTTGTGCAAGGATATACGTGGAGGTAGATCTAGATAGAGGTCTTCTAGAGGCGATAAATCTTTCTATGGATGGGTGGAATCATTTGCAAGTTGTTGATTACAAGCAAATTCAGTTCAAATGTAAAGTATGCAATGAGTACGGACACTTTGCATGGACATGTCCAAAAAGAAAACAATAAGAGGTAGAAGGCAACAAAGAGGAAGAATGGAATGAAGTTACAAGGAAGAAAACAGATAATGCTAACCAGAATCAACAGAATTCTCTAGTTAAAAGAAACGCAAGGCCCTGGAGGATAACTTTAAAACAAATCCTGAAATCAACCCCCGGTTCAAGTAAGGTCGTCGCGTTTGATTCTAAGTCCATGAAGAGAGCGGCAATTCCAGCTGTAAAAATCTCATCGGTCGCTTCGAAGCATAAAATAGTGCTTCTTTCAGAGAAAGGTCTAATTGGGATTTTGACAGGATTATGGCCATCCCCACGGGCTATAGAAATCTGGCTAAATAAAAGCAGGAGACCGTTGATTGAGGGAGAAGTTATACAAAACTTTTAAGGTAGGGGCTTCTTTGTTTTTTCTTTTTGAGAAGGAGGATAGGGACCTCATTTTCCAAAATGGGCCATATTTCATGGGGCCAATAGGTATGTACTTCAACAAATGGGACCTATATTTTGATCCATAAAAGGATATTCCTAGTGCAGTACCAGTGTGCGTAAAACTTCCATGTCTCCCTTTGCATTGCTGGAATGACAAGGATTTACAGGCAATAAGGAATTCATTAGGAAACTATATAGACAAATATGAACCAAAACCTCGTATGTTTTCTTCTGCAAGGATATATGTTGAGGTAGATCTAGATAGAGGTCTTCTAGAGGCAATAAATCTTTCTATGGATGGGTGGAATCATTTGCAAGTTGTTGATTACAAGCAAATTTAGTTCAAATGTAAAGTGTGCAATGAGTACGGACACTTTGCACGGACATGTCCAAAAAGAAAACAATAAGAGGTAGAAGGCAACAAAGAGGAAGAATGGAATGAAGTTACAAGGAAGAAAACACATAATGCTAACCAGAATCAACAGAATTCACTAGTTAAAAGAAAGACTTCAGGAAACATCTTTCATGTTTTGTCCTCTGAGGATAAAGAAGAAGGAGACGAAGAGGGAAAGAAAGATGAAGAAGAAGAAGATAAGGAGATTGAAAGGAGTCCTGGGAAAGAAGGGGACACAAAGACTTGAGAGAAATAAAAAGATGAAGAACCTTTCCCTGACCCACACTCACACCCATATATAGACGTGAGAGCGGAGGCTTTGCAGAGTACAAGAGGCTCAATAACAAGGTCAAGATCCAAAGTAAAATGGGAAGAAACTTTGGAAAGCAAGGATGAAGAAATATAACCACAAGTAAAAAAGGGAATAAATCCGAACATAATAGTAAGGGATATGGAGGCAGCAGGTAATCAAACCAATCTGGATCAGCACCTTCAAGTCATCACATCGGGAAGGCAACCTCAAGGAAATGTAGAGGAGAAGAAGGATAAGGTCATGCAAACCGCTCCAAATAAATAATGAAAATGATCTCCTGGAACTGTAGAGGGCTAGGTGGAAATAAAAAAATGGAAGCAGTAAAAAGAATTAAAAACCTAGAATCGGCAACAACATTATTGATCCAGCATACTAAAATGAATGAATCATATAGTCGAATCTTAATGAATAAATTATTGTCGAGAGGAGAAGGGATAACAGTTGGTGCAATAGGAGCTTCGTGGGGGACTCTCACGTTGTCGGACAAAACCACATACAAAAGCAAATCTATCTTGGAGAAACAAAACTACATATTTGTGGAATTAGAGGATTTGGATAAAAAGGAGACAATTTGGGTTGGGAATATATATGGCCCAATGCTCCATGGGAAGAAAGGAGAATTTTGGAACTCCTTGGAACTACTAGGGGAAAGGGAAAGACAGGCATAATGTGTCATTGCATGGGACTTCAATGTCGTTATCTCAGCAAAAGAAAGAAGGGGAGAGACAAAAGTGCGAGACCCCTTTGGAGAAAGACTGGAATATCTCATGGAATCCTGCAATTTGATAGATATTAATCCAAAGAAAGGAAAATACACTTGGAATAACAAAAGAACCAGACCAAGTCACATAGCAACTAGACTCAAAGGATTTTTGGTAAGTTATTCATTCCTGAACAAACCCTTCCTTCTAGACTCAAAAATCATGACTTTTGTAGTATCCTATCATAGGCTTATTTCAATCCTTTTCACTTTTATTGGAAATTTGGATCCTATGCCTTTCCAATTTAATCTAGTTTGGCTAAAACCGGAAGGTGTAATGGATGTTATCAAAAAATCTTGGAATATTTTTGTCAAAGGATCCCTAGGTTTTATATGGGAATCCAAACTAAGGAATGTAAAAGGAGCACTAAAAAGGTGGGTAAAAGAGCATTATCAAGACCCAAGCAAGGAAAAAACCATGAAAATTAAGGATCTTGGGGATATGCAACAGAGAATAGAGGAGGAGAAAGTCTCTGAAGAAATACTGAGAAAAGAAAAGGAGGAGAAAGCCTCTAAAGAAATAATGAGAAAAGAAAAATATCTAGAAAAGGAAGTGCAAAATCTAGCCAAAATGGAAGAGGAAGAATGTGTTAAATTTGAGCATATAGATCTGTAGACAAACACACAACTCATAAAGAAGATCTCACAATTTACTAAGCCATTGAAGAATGAAACAGTGCAAAAGGCTTGCAGCTGTGAATGCTTTCATTAATCAAAAAAGTAATCCAGATAATAATTACAATGATGTAAAATGGCTTTAATAGCCACAAGCAATTCGAATCCACATGAGGAAGTTCGAATTGATGACTCTACTTGACTGTAGGTAACCAAGACTTGTCTAAATCACAATTGGAGTTCTAAAACACAACTAACTGTTACATTTAGTATTAAATAATGGTTAACTGACAGTGGTAGGTGAGAAAAGCGCCCCACATGTGTGCAATTAATTAAACCATTATTTAACTGAATGTAACTGACTCCTAACTTGGCTTGACTAGTCATCAACTGAAGTTAACTGACCTTGGTTGGTTTCGGCACTCCCAGTTGCTTCCTAAATTGTAGGGATTGATCTAGGAGACTCCTAAACTTATGCAATCAAGTGCAATAAGTGGCAATGAGCCTCAATTAGTGTTCCCCACACTTTGGTAACTGAAACATGTGCCCCAATTAGGTTAAGTTTAACCAATGGTGCTAATGACTATAAATAGACTGGATGGACTCCCGATTTAGACATGACTCCCGATTTAGACATATGACCAAATTTGGACAAGGGAGGATTAATAATCCTAACAGAATGGAGACTACGTTCCAGAAGTCTGTGGTTAGAATGTGGAGATAAAAATACCAAATTCTTCCGTAATCAATGCAAAGAAAGGCAAAGGAAGAACACCATTATAGAGCTAGATAAGGGTAATCGGGATTAAATATCGGGTCAAAAATAAATAAGAGAAGAAATAAAACTCTTATATGAAAATCTATATACAGAGGAGGATGAGCATGATGCAGCAGACATGACACAAATGGGCAACAAAATTCCTAAAATAATCTATGAAGAAGACAATGAATTCTCGTCACAACCTATATTGGAAGAGGAAGTTCACAAGACGGTATAGAATTTGCACTTGGATAAAGCTCCATGACCATATGCATTCTCTATAAACTTCTATAGAAAGTGTTGGTCCTTCATCAAGAAAGAGTTGATAAGAATGTTTAATTGGTCTAAGGACATGGGAAACTTAGAGGAGCAACAAATTTTACCTTTTTAGCTTTGATTCCCAAAGAGAAGAATCCTACTACTATAAACCAGTTTAGACCAATCTCTCTATGTAATTCTTTATATAAATCCTTTTGAAAATTATTTATCGCAGAATAAAGAAGTTCATACCGAGGCTAATCTCAGCAAACCAAGGAGGGTTTATAACAGGTAGGAAATTTTTTGACAATATTTTTATGGTTCAGGAAGTTGTCCACTCGAGTCAAAAAAGAAAAGAAGTGGGTATGGCTATAAAATTGGATCTAGAAAATTCTTTTGATAGGATTAGACATAAATTCATTTTTTCTGACTATGGGGAAATATGGGTTCTAAAAAAAAATTATAAACTCGATAAATGGATGCATATGTAACCCTTGGATTGCTCCATTGGCTAATGGAATACCTACATACTTCTTCAGAATGTCAAGGGGGATCCGACAAGGATGCCTTCTATCACCCTTCCTATATATCATGGTGGCAGATTCTTTGAGCAGAAGGATGAACGGGTTAATGCAGGAGGGTTCAATTCCAGGTTTGTTGATTACCAATGGAGTTGATCCAATTAATCATGCCCAATTTGTTGACGACACCGTCCTTTTAGGAAGTGCCTCTGTCAATTTAGCTAAATGCTTCAAATATAACCTGGATCTCTTTCTTTCTGCTTCAAGGGGGAAAGCAAACTTAGAAAAAACTTGTGTCTATGGATGGAATTGCAATCCTAAAGTATTAAGGGACATTTCTATGGTATTGAGGTGTAAGGTAGAGGTGGAATGGAATTCATTTAGATATTTTGGTGTCCCAATTATGCAAAAAATCAAGAATAGAATCCAATCATGGGGAATGAGATGGCTTAATCTCATAGGGAAAGTTATTCTCATTAAATTCGTTCTCTTATCTTTCCCTATCTTCAATAGTGCAATTCTTTTGGCACCCAAAACAGTTATGAATAGTATAAGCATGGAAATTAGGAAATTCCTCTAGCAGGGAGGAAAAAAAACAAGGAAAGAAGTTTCATTTGATAAACTGGAACACTGTTAAACACCCAAAATTGAATGGAGGGCTTGGAATTAGGGAAGCGTGACTGATGAACGCAACAATGGGAGCAAATATGGTTTGGAGAATGATTGTAGGGAGAAAGGAGTGGTGGAAATAAGTGTTAAGAAGAAAATACGTAAGGAAGTCGAGACTGAGAAGTGTTGAGCACGATTGGGCAGGAAAGGTTACAAGTATATGGGAGCTATGCAAAGCTTCAGTTGGTATAATCAGAGAGAAGGCTTATTGGATTCCTGGGAATGGAAAGAAAATAAAGATTTGGGAGGACAACATTTTAGGACATCCAAAACTTGATTCAATCAGAGGTATGGAAAGACTTCACCAATGGATGCAAGATGAAGAATTGATCAACCTTAGTGATATATCAGCCTGGGAAAGTTTTGGAGAATGGAAAGGATGGAAGGATTTAAACCCGCCAAAGTAGCTAGAGCATGAATATAGAACCGTTAGGAAAAATCTCCAATCCATCAGAGATAAAAGGATCGAAGAGGATGGGGAAAAGCGGGGGAGTACTTGGTAAAGGAAGGATACAAGATGCTGGAAAAAATTGAGCCACTTCAAGATTCACAGCAATGGAAAAAGGTATGGAACCCATTGGGAATCCCCAAGATAACTCACTTATTTTGGTTACTTACACACAACAAACTCCTCACATCTGATAATCTAATGAAAAAGGGAATTCAAGGCCCAAATTGGCATGTCATGTGCGAATCAGATTGGGAGGAAGTAAATCATCTTTTCCTAAACTACGAATTTGATAAAGAGGTATGGAATAAAGCAACGAAGCAATTTGGGGAGCTTATAAGGATGATAAGTCAAGTAAAGGACATGGTAGCAAACTGGAAGAAGTATTATCTAGGGAACTTGAAATGAAAACCAATGCTTCAAAAAATATGGGAAGTGGCACCTACAAATATTTGTTGACAGATATGGCTTGCACGAAACCAAATAATATTTGAGGGAAGATCAGACAATTCTACCAAGGCAACATTTAAAGCAATGAATCTGATCATAGACTGTCTAGACACAAAAGGAATGAAATATCCAAGTCTATAACCATTATCCAGAAGAGAGGTTGGATGGTGCAAAGAGTTCACTAGGCAGAACTCTCTCCATTCCAAAAGAATATCAAAAGGAAATGAGGAATGGGAAGTCAAATTAAATAAAACAGAATTCCAAAAGTGGTGGGAGAACCTAAAAATTCACTCTCTCTTCTTCGATGGAGCTTCAAAAGGGAACCCAGGGGAAACAGTTGCGGGAGGGGTAATTTACGACCCAAGAGAGAAAATAGTATAATCCTTTGCTTGGGGACTGGGATCGAAAACTAACAATGAAGTAGAATGGACAGCTCTTATGTATGGGATTGAACTAATCGCCAAATTGGAAATAAACAAAGCAATCATAATAGGAGACTCCCAACAAGTCAATAAAAATATGCGGAGAGGATATAGGAATGGAAATATCACATGGAAAATAATTGCGAGAAGAATCTCACATTCCATCGCAGGAAAATATTTTAGTTTCGTGCATATACTATGGGGAAACAATAGAAAGGCGAACTCCTTAGAAAATGAAGGGGCAAGAGTTGAACAACGGAGTGTGTATTTTCAAACCGTTATGCTTATTCACCACTCTATCCCATGACTTACCTTTCCATCCACAGCAAGGGTCAATGGCTAGTGTACATGGGAATGGGAAGGATAATACACAAAGATCTGCATGTGCAGGCCCACGTAATCTTTAGACGAAGCATTAAAGGCGTAGGCAAGCGACATTCACTGCAATTCATCACAACAGTTGTTCCCACACGCGAAATGGCATTCGAAAGGGGAGATTTTCAAGGAAGGGGTCGGTGTATTCTTCAGTAAGATGAGATAGAGAAGGAGGTATCCGCGGAAGCTTTTGCTTTGAAATGTGCAGGAATAACCAAAAATTTTCCCAGGTGCTCGGAGGAGGACATAGCGGCAATGGAGGTGGAGAAGAACGAAAGGAAAGGGTGGATTGAGAGTATGAACAGTGTCAAAGGAAGCATTGTGGATTTTAAAATCCATATGAGGAAGGTTTATGAAGCAGTTTGCAGTGGAACTAAATAGAATCAAGAGATCTCAATAGACATTGGGTATGTGTTAAGTAAGTTGTCTTGCCACGAATCAAGAATTGATGATTTGGACAAAGATATTAAAAATATACTTGGAAAGATAGACCGAATTGCAGAAGATGCCTAAAAAATGGTTAATATGACTCAATGCAGGCATTTTCAAGAAACAATAGCTAATGGAGTGCAGCTAATGGAGGATGTCTCTGTTTCAAAGCCCGCTGTAGGCATGGATGCAAAGAACAAGCAGTAGTGTCAAAGCCCTAGGTTTCAATTAATGTTTTTTTGTCTTTTGTTAAACTTTCAGTTCATAAGGGTTTATCCCTCTTTTTTCACGATGAAAAGTAGGAAAAAATACAAGGCCTTTAGAAAGGACATGGTAGTTACAGGAATGGTCGTTTCGATTTTTATGTAAATCATAATACATAAATTATGATTTGCAACGAGAAATTAAAGGATTCCAAGCATTTAAGAGGCCTCCAGATAGGCCAAAGGAATCAATGGCATAGAACTCCCAACCAGACTTGATTGTAGAAAAAAGACGAAGTGCTTGATAATCGTCACACATAGTTTCATGTATGAGGATCATATCAAGATTTAATTCCAAGAACAACGACCTAAGGGTTTTTTGTTTGGTAAGCCCCCCAAAACCACAGATGTTCATGGTGAGAAGCTTCATGGGGAACCAGGACCAACGAGTGACACTGCACTAAGTACCTGAGAGGTTGACAGAGGTTATTCATGTTACACCATAAAGGTTTTTGGCGGCAAGCCCGCCCTTTATCACACTAACTTCACCAACCAATAACTTGAACGTGCTCGTCAATAATGCTTTAACAAAAATAAAATAGAGGTGATGCCTTAAATGTGTTTTGTTATGTATTTTATCCAATAGAGACAAACACCATACCACGAAGTATAACTAGAACAACAACAATTTCCCAATTTGATTTATGCCATATTTATATAATTAAAAATAAAAAAACATGCACCTTCCATAAAGTTTGGAGACTTTCATTATAGGTAGGGATTGGACAGTATGTGGTTTATCACTCTTGTTTAAATTAAAATTATAAATTGATCTTTGTAGTTAGTGCGCATTCATGTTTAGTGATTGGCGAGAACAAGAGTTTTGTTGCATTTGCATCTAGTGGAAAATGTAAAGGTGTGGACAAATTTTAATGAGCTAATGTTAAGAAGGTTGGAGTAAGGTTGGAGTAGGCATGGTTATTGTTTAGGTGAAATTAATAAAGCTTGGTATTAGTTTTTCCTTAATGTTGAAATGATGGTTCTCTACTTGATCAATTTTGAAAAGGAAAACAAAAAAAGCTTTGCATTTCCTAGGATATGTTATATTTGTACTTTTCACCACATGCCTTGCAAGGATGTTATAAGATGTTATAAGGCTAAAATTAAATTGAGAAAATGCTCACAGTTGGAAAATGCTCATAATCGAGCATGGAATATGTGCATTACTTGTAATTTCCCAATTCACATGCCATGAATCCTGTCTCGGATCTCTTATAAATACTTATAAGAAGATGCCAAATCAAGGGGATGCAGATCGAAGAACTAAGGTCTAGTGGGAGATAAGGAATATATGGATCATCAAGGTAAGGATCTCATTGGAAAGCCTTTGAAATAAGGTATGTTACTTTCTCCTTTCTTGATTGCAAATCACGAATGCTTAGCTTTTAGGGCAAGAGGTTTAATATTCTTCACACCTAATTTACAATAGTTCAAACCCTAACTATTAGGATAATTTTATATGAAACAAAGAAACACCATACCAAAAAGTGTAACTAGAACAATGCTTTCCTAATTCATTGATATATGCCATATTTTTCATTTAAAAAAACAAAAATACACCTTCCACAAAGATTAAATACTTTCATTATGGGCAGGGATTGACCACTACGTGGTTTATCCCCCTTGTTTAAACTAAAATAATAAATTTCTCTTCCAAGTTAATGCACATTCATCTATTGTGTTTGGTAAGATCAAGAGTTAGAACCTTGTTGGAAAGAGTGCATGTCATTTCATTTATGAGGGAGAAAATGGGAGGCACTCTTAGATTGAGATTGTTGTTGGCAGTCAAACTCCTAGGTGAAATATGATAACCAATGGTTGAGGTATAACCCATTTGCATGAATAATCCACAAGCTTCCTCTAATTATTTTGTTTTTGTCATCTTTTTTTTCAAAAAGAAATCATTGGAATCCTTTTCTATAGTAGAAAAGGTATATCAAACCTTGAACCAACAATGTCTAATGCATAACTTTTGCAATAGAGAGAGAGCTAGGGTTTCAAAAAGTGATTAGATTGTTACAAAATCTTGGTAGAGAAAGGGCTCGATGGATGCGCAAAAAGGCTCGAGTATCAATTTAGCGAAGGGGATGGAAGGAGGCAGATCGAGCTCGAGTGGGAATAATTTAAGGCCAAACAACAATGGAAGCAAGGGCAACTAAGGGCGATGTATACTGAAGGCTACAGAGAACCCTTCTCTCTTAATCAGATATAAAAAAATTTGGGGAAAGATTGAGTACATGAAGGTACGTGAACTGATAGGAAATTTCCTAGGGGTTTGGGTAACAAAAAGAGACCTGGTAATATGGATCCAAGTGATGTGGAATCCCAAGAGACACTATGATCTTCACCTAGGATTGAAGGGTTTTTTCACTATTGTATTTTTCAATTTGGAAGACCGAGATATAATTTTTGAAGGAGGGTCATACTTCTTTTTCTTGGATACGTTATTACTCACTCCTTGGAGGAATGGATTCAAACCAAATTGAGAGGATTTAAAGACGACTCCCTTATGCATCCATCTATATTTTTTGACTAGTGAGTATTGGGAGCAAGAAATTATGAAAGACATTAGTAACTCACTAGGGGATTTTGTTAAGGTCTCCAAGCAAACCAAAAGAGCCAGGAACACCTCTTATGCAAGGATATGTGTTTACATGGATATTTTAGAAGAACTTCCGGAAGCCATTACCCTTACTTGGGATGATGAAGACTGGGTCCATCCCCTGGATTATTAACATGTCCCTTTCAATTGTTGATTATACCATGAACACGGGCATCTATTTCGCATCTGTCTAAGGAAAACGATGGTTGGTTTTTCCTTAATGTTGAAATGATGGCTCTCTACTTGATTAATTTTGAAAAGGAAAAAAAAATTGCATTTCCTAGTATATGCTATATTTGTAGTTTTCACCACAGGCCTTGCAAGGATGTCATAAGATGTTATGAGGCTAAAATTAAATTGAGAAAATTCTTATAGATGGAAAATGCTCGTAATTGAGCATGGAAATTGTGCATTACTTGTAATTTCCTAATTCACATGCCATGAAGCCTATCTCAAATCTCTTATAAATTCCTATAAGAAGATGCAAAATCAAGTGGATGCAAATCTAAGAACTAAGGTCTAGTGGGAGATAAGGAATATATGGATCATCAAGGTAAGGATCTTGTTGGACAACCTTTGAAATAAGGTATGTTACTTTCTTCTTTCTTGATTGCAAATCACGAATGCTTATCTTTTAGGGCAAGAGGATTAATATTCTTCACACCTAATTTGCAATAGTTCAAACCCTAGCTATTAGGATAATTTTTTATGAAACATAGAAACACCATTCCACAAAGTGTAACTAGAACAATGCTTTCCTAATTCATTGATATATGCCATATTTTTCATTATAAAAATAAAAATACACCTTCCACAACAATTGAAGACTTTCATTATAGGCAGGGATTGACCACTACGTGGTTTATCCCCTTGTTTAAACTAAAATAATAAATTTATCTTCCAAGTTAATGCACATTCATCTGTTGTGTTTGGTAAGATCAAGAGTTAGAACCTTGTTGGAAAGAGTGCATGTCATTGCATTTACGAGGGAAAAAATGGGAGGCACTCTTAGATTGAGATTGTTGTTGGCAGTCAAACTCCTAGGTGAAATCTGATAACCAATGGTTGAGGTAAACCCATTTGCATGAAGAATCCACAAGCTTCCTCTAATTATTTTGTTTTTGTCATCTTGTTTTCAAAAAGAAATCAATGGAAACCTTTTCTATATTAGAAAAGGCATATCAAACCTTGAACCAACAATCGCTAATGCATAACTTTTGCAATCGAGAGAGAGTTAGGGTTTCAAAAAGTGATCGGATTGCTACAAAATCCTGGTAGAGCAAGGGCTCGATGGATGCGCAAAAAGGCCCAAGTATCGATTTAGCGAAGGGGATGGAAGGAGGCAAATTGAACCCGAGTGGGAAGAATTTAAATCCAGATATCAATGGCAATAGGGGTAGCCAAGGGTGATGCATAATGAACGCTACAGAGAACCCTTCTCTCTTAATCAGATATGAAAAATTTTGGGGAAAGATTGAGTACATGAAGGTGCGTGAACTGATAGGAAATTTCCTAAGGGTTTGGATAACAAAAAGAGACATGGTAAGATGGATCCAAGCGATGTGGAAGCCCAAGGTACACTATGATCTTCACCTAGGCTCGAAGGGTTTTTTTCACTATTGTATTTTTCAATTTGGAAGACCAGGATAGAAGTTTTGAAGGAGGGCCATACTTCTTTTTCTTGGCTAGGTTATTCCTCACTCCTTGGAGGAAGGGATTCATCCCAAATCGAGAGGATTTAAAGATGACTCCCTTATGGATCCTTTTTTTTTTTTTGCCTAGTGAGTATTGGGAGCAAGAAGTAATGAAAGACATTGGTAACTCACTAGGGGAGTTTGTTAAGGTCTCCAAGCAAACCAAAAATCCAGGAACACCCCTTATGCAAGGATATGTGTTTACATGGATATTTCAAAAGAATTTCTGGAAGCCATTACCCTCGCTTAGGATGATGAAGACTGGGTCCATCCCCTAGATTATTAACATGTCCCTTTCAATTGTCTATTATGCCATGCACATGAGCATCTATTTCGAATCTGTATAATGAAAACGATGGCTATGCCCAATAAATAGAAGGAGGCCCAAGAAATAGGAGGAAGTAGATAATGAGGGTTTCACTAAGGTCCTGTAACAAAGAAAACAAGGATGCAAGTAAGAAGCAGGAAACAACAACCAAAAGGTAATGACTCCTAATAGCTTTGATTCCCTAAATCTTCTTCCTAAAAATGAGGTGAACCCGGTTAGAACTCTAGTAACAAACAAATATGGAGATCCATCGGGCAACCTAGACGAGGGACCAATTAGGAAAAAATATGAGGAAGAGGTAGAAATAGCAAAAGAGGGTGTCAAAATGATAGAAGAGGAGGAGGATGAAGAGTTGGGGGAGATTAATATGGATGAAATAGAGCAAGCATATGTAAACAAGAAGGATGGGTTTGTCTCCTCCCAACATGTTTTTCTTCTTCACGAGGCAATTATTTACTACAGAATCCAAGTCTCTAGGGATCATTTGGGGCAATCTAAAAAACAACAAGCAGAAGCACAAAGAGGGAGCGGAAAAAAGAGGAAGGTGTAGTAATAGAGGCAGGAGTGATGCATGTGGATTCAAAACAGTGCTCGATGATCCGAGCTTCTCTTAAGAAGGTGTCTTAATGAAGCTCCTTCATGGAACAATTGGGGAGTATGTGCCCCCCAAAAGATTATGATGCTAAGAAACAATATCAAAATTGATCCAGGAGGATATTGGTGGCTACCCACCTATTCCACTTGGACCCCCACCATTGTTTCTTTTAGTTTTCTAGTTTCCTTAATTGTAGCACAATTTACTATTTTTGGCAATTTTCGGGTCCTAAACTTCCGGAGCCGTTTTGAGGCCCTAAACGACGTTTTTTCGGCATCGAATGGTTGGGCAAATATGACTTTGTTCCAAACTTGATATTTAGTGTTTATGGATGTAGTCCTCGAATAGATCTTTCTAACAATGTATCATGCGCGTCAAACAGAGGTAGTATGCCAAACTTACGACCCCGAGAAATTGATGTACCAAGTTACCCAACGGAGCCCACATTCTGGCGTTTCACCTCCTAGGGTTAGGTTTTTGGATGTGTAGGGTTTCCATTGTTTCTCAATAATATATATGCCTTCGAACCTCATTGTAACACAAAGTTCAGAGGCATGTAGCCGCCACATCTCTTCTTAGAGATAAGCTACCAGCACTCTAGCTAGTTTATTTCCATTCTGTATGTAAACAAGTTTCAGTTCTTTGATTAGTGAAATGAAATGTTATTTCCGCTGCATCTTTGTTTCTATGGTTATTTGTGTATTATGTTGCGTTCTTGCATAAATCCGGATAAAAAATGGAGAATCTGGCTATTGTTTTTCTCCAAGGGATCAAATGCTCTATGGAATCAATCACAGGGATAACAAAGGGAGTGTGGAAGGATAACAAGATGGAAGGTGAGGGACTCGTAGGAGGACCGACGACTTTACGAAACCATAAAGTAGTGCAATTGTATAAATTTGTAGCTACTCACAGATTCATATTAGCACAAGTCAAGATAACTGGATCTCAGATTGCGAGGGTGGTTACAAACGTTTATGGGCCTCAAGACCACACACTGAAGGTAAGCTTCTTATGCTCCCTTGGCGACTTAAAATAATGGGTCAGAGATAAACACTAGATAATTGAAGGGTATCTCAACATGACCACTTCTCTAGTAGAGAATAAGGGCGAGAGAAGAATTTTGGAGCCCTCGATCCTGATCTTTAAATATATGATGGACGATCTTAAGTTGGTTGATCTGAAACTCGATAACTAGGTGTTTACCTGAAACAACAGATATGGGGTGCCATGAACATAGCCTCTCCTCTATATAGATTTTTGGTATCTGAAGTTGTCCTCACCAATGGCGAGGAGGCCCATGCCCTGGTTCTTTTGGCGGTGGGTTTAGATCACTGGTCGATTTGCTTGTCTTGGTTCTTAGGTGGGGATGCATGGAAGCAGTTATGCAGGTTTGAATCCTTCTAGTTAACACATCTAGACTTCAAGGAAACTATTAAATGATGGTGGCAAAGAGAAGAAGGGAGGAGAGGTTCATGCATGTATCAATTTCAACAAAAACTTAAAGCTATAAAGGAAATTTGTAGGATTTGAAACGAGGAAGTCTTCAGGAACATCTTCCAAGATAAACAATGTCTCGAAAAACAAACAGAGGAGATTCAGATAACAAGAGCGCGAGGAGGATTTGATGAAGCCATAAGACTGGAGGAAAATCAAATCATGGATCAAATTGCGAACAAGGGAATTCAAGAGGAAATTATGTGGAAACATAAATCAAGTAATTGTTGGTTAAAAAAAGGGGAAAGAAACATAACCTTTTTTCATTGTTCCATAGTCAAACAACGTCAGAAAAATAGGATCGTCTACATTAATGCTCAGAATGGAACAAAGTTGGAAAAATGAACAATATAGAGGAGGAGATGGTAAGATATTATAAGAACATCATGGAGGAGTCGATTAGGACAGATCAAGGGAAATTGAGAAAATCACACAGCATGTTCCTGCCTTCGTCTCTCATGATCAAATTTATGTATTGATGAGGCCAACCTCTCTAAAAGAAGTAGATTAGGTAGTCAAACAATTAGAGGATGGAAAAGCCCTTGGTCTCAAGGGTTTCATGACCAATTTTTCCCACCATTTTTGGGACCTAATCAATCATGAAGTCCATTAGAGAGTGGAAGACTCAATAGTTTCAGGGGGGATGTTGTTTGCTTTTAATGCGATCTTCCTCACCCTAATCCCAAAAGCGATGGGGCAAATACCCTAGGTAAGTTCAGACTCATCTCCATGTGTAATGCCATACACAAGATCATCTCAAAAGCAATTGATAATAGGTTGAAACCCCTCCTTCCCAACTTGGTCTCCCAAGAATGATCTGGGTATATTGAAGGAAGACAAATTCTCAATGGAATCATACTGGTTCACGAGGTCTATCATTCTCTTAAAACTACTCGCAAACTAGGCATGCTAATGAAATTGGATCTTGCCAAAGATTTTGAAAAGATCAATTGGCAATACAAGAAGGGCCTTTGGTTTCAACAATGATTGGGTCTACTAGGTTCACAACTTAGTCTCCTTGACCTTCTTCTCAATCTTGATTAATAGTGTTCCTTTAGAACCATTTCTCCCATATAGAGGCATTCGTCAAGGGGTCCCTGTTTCTCCTTTCATCTTCATACTCATGGTGGAGGGTCTGGGGTGAACTATAATAACTCAAAAATTCGTAAAAAATTAAAATTTTTCATGTGACATAAAATGTCTAATATCATCGCTAAAGTATCGTTAATGGTTAGTAGATAATAAAACAGTTGGTAAGAGAAACAAAGAGTTGCTTCTTTATAAGATTTGTATAATCTAAAGGCTTCTCCTTGATAGCTGTGTTAGTACTGTTTCGACTTAGCAGTTGTAATTCTTCCAGAAGTAGAAAAGAAACTTGTATCTTACTGATGCTAGATATACTGTTTATTTCTTTTGTCAAGTAGGGAAAGTTTCTTATGTGTGATTGGGGCTTACTTAGCTTTTAAGCTAAAACAGGGGGACTGATGGTTCCTTGCGGGTTTAGCAGGTAAGCGTATGTTCTAGTAAATTAATATTTATATTCAAGTCAAGAAGATACTTCTCTAGCATGTTTATGATGCTAGACTTAAAATGTTTTAACTACAGCTTATCTCCATAAGAGGTAATGTTGGTCTCAATTTCTTTTGCTGTCAAAACTCCATAATGACGTTTAAACAAACTGCATAAGCATGGGTTAAAATGCATGATCGATTACTATCAAAACATCTGGGTGATTGAGATTAAATTCTAAAGAATACTTGTATTCTTACTTACAACAATTGTGATCTAGTGTTTAAAAAGAAAGAAACAAAGTTTGCACCTTAAACTTAGATCACTCAAAGACATTAGATGTATAACACATTTACCCTTATCTTAGGGTTTTCTAATTAGATGCTTTTCTCAAATATAAACAAACTATACTGACTCTTAACTGTATATTCATTGCTAGGAGTTTTAGAGTTACAAATGAAACTCTTATATAAATTATGAGAATTGCACTTACCTAAGTCCCCAACTACCCGTTGCAGTAAAAGAATTGGATTAAGATTATTTTCCTAGCTAAAGGAATTTCTCTTCAAAACTTTTACAGTCTTTTACCTTGAATCCTTTCTACTTGTATCTTATAGTTCCAATCCTAGTGAACCTGTCAGCTATAATTTATGCCTTACACAAGGTTGCTTAATAAATCTTTTTGAACAAGGTTGTCGGTTTAATGAAATATAGTGAGAGATCTTATATTGCTTTGGTCCTTGTTATCAATTTACTCTTCAACTCTAACCAGTAAAAGACTAATTTCTATGTGTCATTGGATCAGCTTCTTATTATAGTTTAACATTAAAGTAAGTCTATTACACATGTTTCAACTTACATGATTTTGTAAAAGAACTACCCCATTTGACCCATAAACAAACCCTAAAAGGAAATTCCATAACCCATTCCTATAGTTGGTAAACGAAGCATCAAAAATAATATAAAACATGAATTAGAAATCTTAGAATGCACAATGTATAAATGATTAAAGGTTTGGGTTTGTAATGATTTTCATGCAGGCTCGAAGCTGCATCGCTGACTATAGAAACGCCACCCACAGTGAGGAAATGATTTTATGGACACGTGGTGAGGTTTTGTCCACAGCTTGAGTTGACTTAAAAGAAAATACCATAACCCTTCTTTTCACATTGTGAGCAGTCCTTAGACTGGTGCGGCTGAGCTGCAAGCTCGTGGGCACCATAACTCTGCAATGACCTCTGTTCTGTAACCATCTTCCATCGAAAGTTTGTGAGCTTGTCTCAGTGGGGTGGTAAGGTAGTTTTTCGAAGCTTAAAGATTGTTGTAGCTTATTGAGGGTGCAGGAACCATTTTTCTTCTCTGCTAACTAAGAAAATAAACAATGGATAGAGTTTATAAAAGAGTACTCTTCGTTTTCATTGGAGTAATGCTTGTTTCCTTTTGGGTTCGTGACTTGGCGTCTTCTTAGCTTCTGGCAAGGTGCCAATAGACAATCTCAGGTGGCTGGTTTCCATAACTTCATTCATGAAGAAACTCTAACAGGTAAAATATAAATAGAGTTTTTTCATTTATCAACAATGTTAAACTATAACACAATTTAATTTTACTGCAACTAACACTTGTTTTTCAGTGCAGATTCCTCTCGCGGCAATGGGGTTATTGAAGGCTCAACTTCACCATTCGCGGCCATGCAAACCCTAGTAAGCCCTGGTTGCACTAAGGGTTTTTCTCCTGCATTCATGTGGCGGTCCAAATGGCAAGAAAACTCTGGTGTTGGTTGTGGACTCAGCTTGGGTTTTTACTATTGGAAAACTTCTGGTTATTTTTGTTTTTATTTTATAAACCCTCAAGGGAATTGTGTGCAAGAATGTTGAAGGCTATTGCAGCCGTGACTTGGGGTTTAATTGACAGAGCCATTATGGCTTAGAAGATGTAAAAACTTTTTTGTTTAATCTTTAGAACTCGGCTCTAAGCTGTGATAATGCTGCTCGACCTCTGCTTGGTTAATTAGGTTTTTAAAAGGATTTTAATGGTGAAGAAAAAGACGGTTTACTCAGTTGAGACTTGTAAAACAATTATAGGGTTTTTACTTGTCATCAATGTAATAGTTGCTTGTTTCGTTTTACTGTTTTGTATAATATATTATTTTCTTTGAACAGGCCCAAGCCTCAACCGATATTTATAAAAAGGCCATTATACTTATTTTACTTTGTTTTTATCAAATTGTTACAGTGATATTTTAATTTAATATCATGTAATTTAGAATGATTTACACTGCAATGTGTTATTGGAAATTTTACTATGTTAAAGAGTAGAGTTAGTACTCTATTTTGCTCATAAGAGTTAATGTTTAAAATACCCTACGATTCTGTAATAAAATAGAAATTACAGGATTAATTTTGGTTTTGTTTGCCTGTTTTTACTTTTTATAAAAGTTAATTATAGCTGTTAAATTTTATGAAAGAAATTAGGGTAAGATTCTGCAAGTTTGTAAATAAAGATGATGGTAAACCCCAGGTAAAATGCTTTGAGGTTTAAAGTAAAACATCGGTTTCCAGTACAGAATGTAATATGACTTGGAAATTATTAAACAGACCTGTGAAGTACTAGCTAGGTTAAAACCCTAAATACTATTTTTACTATTCCTATATTTGTTTATTTGACTTTATTTATTGTGTTTAGAATAATTTTTTTTTTTTGACAATAACATAGTTGTAGGATATATTAATATCGGTAAGCAGCTACCGAAAGCTTAATACAGAGTTAAAACAACTACATAGATGAGATAGATAATTCATCAAAACGAGGCAGGGGATCCATAGCATCCCAACGGCCTGAAAACATTTATTTAAATAGTATTGTGGAGAGAAGTGCAGCAGCAAGAAGGGGGAAGAGAGCTTGCAGAGCGAGATCAATTGCCCAGTTTGGCCTTCAGCTTGGAAACTGCAGATTCCAGGGCGCTAATTCTTTTGCCAAAATCTCCATGAGTGACAACCGCGTCCTTGAAGCTTATGCGCGTTTCATCCTTGAAATCCTCCAGTTTTTCAGTGGAGGCCGAGAGATCAGCACGAAGTTGACTCAGATCCTTGTTCAGTAGATCCCAGGTTTGTTCACCAGCCTTGGTGACATCTTGCAGCTTCTTATCTTGATCATCCAATTTCTGAGATGACCCATGGAGGATTCTAGCGACCCGATCCTTACCTCCGCTAAAGTTCCTGAGCTTGAAGATCCTTCTGAAGCCATTATGAGGCGTGCCTTTCCTTGATGCAGAACAGAGCACGAGCTAGCAGCGCTGGAGAGGATGGCGTGTAGCACAAAGAACTTGGTCACACAGTGTTCTTTTCTGGAGATAAAAACCACAGAGCAAATGACAACGGTGTTGGAGCCATGGAAGAGGAGTCGGGTCTTTAGTAACAGGCTTGGATGAGCCCAAAGGACGAGGAATCCTGGCGGTCTATGAAATTGCAGAGAATCTCTGCCATGTTCAAGAGTGTAGAAAACGTGGGTTATGCAGATCGAATGAGAACGCTGTAAAAAGATCCTGGATCCCCAACAGCTAAGGGATGTCACAACTCTGATAATCACCATCAATACTTAAGATGCTTTGGCCCAATGCAGTCCCACTATTAGCCTCTTTATCTGCCCGCATATTCAGCACACGCAGCACATGGAAATATCTAATATTTTGGAAGTCTTTGCTTAGGTGAAGGATTTTCTGGAAGATTTGGCGAAGTTTGATATGCGAAGGACTCTTCTTGGTTATGAGGGCGTTAATCAGAAGTCGGGAGTCCCCAAAGACTGAGAGATTGCCAATTCCTTTATCAAGTGCGATTCTTAAACCTTCCCATAGCCCACAAAATTCAGCAACATTATTAGAGTAAGTTCCTAGACCCCAAGCATACTTGCTGAGCGTGTTTCCATTGGCCAAGATGATCACTCCACCGGCACCAGCTAATCCTGGGTTTCCCTTTGAGGCACCATTGAAGAAGAGACAAGGTTCATTCAAAGTTGACTTCCAGCGCTTGAAATCAGCTTCATCAAGTCTTATTTCCCAATGCTCTTTCTGAGGAATATTGGGAGTGTTACGGGGCTGAAGATTGGGAGCTAGCGTGCTTAACCAGTGTAACTCATCTGGCAGGAGCGGATAGGAGTTTTTTAAGGAAAGGCTGCTTTCCAGAGCTTCCCCTAGGATAGCTCTGGCCTGAGCTGCGATTTTTCGGGGAGGAGTTTCTTGATTCCTAAAAATTCTGTTGTTTCTCACGAGCCAAAGTTTCCAGCAAATAGCTTTTGGGAGCCATTCCCAGGTAGTTTGAAGCAGAGTTTTTTTGGCCAGACGAAACGGAGACAGGTTCATCCAAGATGAGAAGAGATCCTGAATAGTATGGGGGAGAGTAGTGTTTTGTGTTAGATTCATGGCATTTAACCACACTTCTTTGGAAAAAGGACAGTCCAGAATGATGTGATCCACAGTTTCTTACTTGAGTTTATAGGGAGGGCAACGGGAAGGGCCTTCCATGCCTCTTTTCTTAAGGTTATCTCCTGTGAGGATACTTTTGTGGGCTATTGACCAGCAGAAAATATCAATTTTCAGGATGAAGGGTTTGGACCAAATAAACTTCCAGACAGTTGGATTGGGGATTGCATAAGGGATGGCTTGAATATTCTTGTATCCTTCTGAGGTTGAGTAACTTCCAGTGTTCCCCCAACCCCTTCGATCTCTGGTTTCTTTTTTGATAGGGGATTTTCCTTAGAGGAGGGTAATCAAGGCTTCCGCTTCAGAGTTAAGTTCGGGGGGGAAGAGGCCTAGATCCCAGCCAATCCAGTAATTTCCTTCCCAAGCTGAAAGATCGCATAACGTGGTGGCACCTTTATCCAGAAGCCAGCGTTGGATGTTGTTGACTTCCATGCTTAAACCTATAGGGGTTTCACCCAGTATGGGATCTTCCCATACTTTGATTGATTTCCCATTCCCAGGGATCCAGTAAAGATTGTTTTTGAAGGGATTCAACGCTTTAATGCATAATTTGTAAATTGGGGAACCATTTCTGATTGGGGGTTGCATGTCCAGACACCTCTTCCTTGTTCCCGAGAAGTATTTTTTGTGGAGTACTTCCTTGCTCTAGGTTTCTTTCTCTGTCATCAACTGCCAAAGTAACTTGGCTCCCAAAGCTAGCTTTTGGATAGGTAAACTGCGCACATGGAGACCACCTTCATTACGAGGTTTTTTAATCTTTTCCCAGCTGACCAAATGGATTTTCTTTTCGTTCCCTTTACCTCCTTCCCAAATGAATTTTCTGAGCAGCCCTTCAATCTTGAGGACTACTGAGCCAGGAGCAAGTAAGATAGAAGATTAGTAAATTGGCATGCTATTAAGAACATATTTTATGAGAATAGTTTTACCTGCAAGATTGAGCCAGTTGGCACCCCATTTTTGGATTTTGCCTTTGAGCTTGTCTACAATAGGCTCCCAGTTTGCTGTCTTGATTTTGTTTTTGCAAATGGGGATGCCAAGATAGGTGAAGTTGTCCCAATCTCTTGTACCTTCCATCCCCAACGTTCTAGTGATGTCCCTTAGTTCTCTGGTTGAACACTTCCAGCTGAATATTTTGCTTTTTTGGAAGTTTATTTTACTTCCAGAGATCTTTTTGTATAACTCCAATTCTTTTTTAAATTGTTCAGCAGAATGGACGGAGGCTCCGCCTAGCAACAGCATGTCATCCGCAAATTGGGCATGGTTTATGTCCCTGACATTGTTCACAATTCTTAGCCCAGGAAGCAAATGGATTTCCTGACTCAAGTTAAGTTGATAGCTGAGCATAGAAGCCTGGATGGCATAGAGAAGAGGAGACAGCGGGCAGCCCTGCCTTAAACCTCTAGAGGCTTTGAAGAAGCCCGTGGGCCTTTCGTTTACAAGAGGGGCGATCCAAGGGTCACCTACACAGCCTTTGACCCAACTTATAAAGTTGAGGGAAAAGCCAAGTTTTGCCATTACTGCAAACAGGAAATCATGTCTAACACGATCAAAGGCATTGGCTAAATCAAGCTTAATGACCATACCTTTCTCATTACGGTGAAAGCTTGAATGGATTGCTTCTTGGACAAGAATGACGTTGTCGAGGATTTTCCTGCCTTTGATGAATCCTCCTTGGTTTTCCGGGATGATCCGAGGGAGAATTCTTTTAAGCCTGGTGGCTATGATCTTGGTTATAAGCTTATACCCAGTATTGCACAGCGAGATGGGCCTGAACCGATTGAAGGAAGTGGCGCCTTTTTCTTTCGGGATCAATGCCAGGAAGGATGAGTTGGTGCCGCCTCCCAGTTTGTTGACCTTCTGTGAGTACCGGATCATTTTTAGGAGATCATACTTTATTATTCCCCAGCAGCAGGTGAAGAATCTTGTTGTGAAGCCATCCGAGCCTGGGGCACTATCAGGTTTCATAATTGAGAGAGCTTTTTTAACCTCTTCCATGGTGATAGGAGCAGTGAGAAAATTATTTTCCTCCAAATTGATGAGATGAGGGATAAGATCAAAGGGGTGGGAGGAGATGTCAATCGGATCCTCAATGGGGGCGGTGAAGAGGTCTTTAAAGGTTTCCACAGCTGCATTCTTTATGCCTTCAAAGTCTTTGATCAGACCACCTTCAAAATTTATTTCCGATACAGCTTTGTAATTCTTCCGTGCCTCAGCTTGCCTATGGAAATATTTTGTATTTTTGTCTCCACTCAAAAGCCAGAGGTTACGTGATTTTTGTCTCTGGTATTCTTCTTCTATTCTGCAGGCCGAGAAGTAGTTTTTCTGAAGGGTCTCTTCCTTTTTGAGGAGATAGTCTGACGCAGGAGAGGAATCCACGCTGGTTTGATGCGATTCCAACTCAGCTTGAGCGAGTTCCCTTTTTGAGATTGGAGAAGGGATGCGCTTGGCCCAGGATTTAAGGGCGAGTTTGAGCCTCTTTATTTTGGATTCCCAGATGAAGGAAGGCGAACCAGTTAAGTGGGCATTCCAGGAATCAACGACAGTTTGCAGAAAATCAGCATGATGGATCCAGAGCGAGCTGAATCGGAAGGGGATCGGACCAAGGTTTTGATCAAGTGCTAACTCAAGAAGGATGGGCTTATGGTTGGAAGTGCAGTGGGGGAGGATTTTGGAAGAGGCTAATAGGCCCATGGAGAGAAAAGAGGAATGGACAAGGAATCTGTCAAGCCGGGCTGCAACATGGCCGGGTCCAATTCTTTTGTTCGTCCAAGTAAACTTTCCTTTGACAGGCTTGATATCAATCAGATCCCATCCAGTGATGATGTCTTCAACCCATTCCCTTGATGGGTCTCTGACCGGATTGCCTCCCCTTTTTTCATTAGCTGCCAGGGTGACATTCAGATCTCCAGCTACTATGATATTTTCTCTATGCTGCAACTGAAGAAAGGATTCTAGAGTATTCCAGCACTCTTTTTTTTCCGCATGCAAAACAGGGACATAGAGATTGAACAGACTTACCTTTTGTTCAGATTGTTTGTGGATGAGTTTGGTGAAAACCCAATGCAACGTTCGTTCTTCAGCTTCAATGTCATACAGGGAGGGGTCCCAAAAGGTGGCTATTCCTTCGGATGCACCTCTGGAGTTGTTGCCAATACCAGTACCTTTTTTCCAGAACTTTTTCCCGACTTGGAGGATAGCAGGCTCCTCCATTTTTGTTTCTTGGACTAGCAGAATCTCTGGTTTATGAATTTGGATCAGATCTCTCATTGCATCTTCTTTCAGGGTGGAGCCTAGACCTCTGCAATTCCAGGAAATGTATTTCATTAGGGACTATGGGAGAATGCATTGGCCTCTTTTAAGGCCGGAGTTGTTCCTTTTTTGGATCTAGTGTGCATGATCCCTTTTAGAGTTTTTTGAGACCCTTCAAGGACTGCTAGGTGGGTTGCTTCTTCTCTTTGTTTCTTTTTAGATTTCCTCCCTCTTGGAATTTTGATAGGAATGGTATGCAGACTGCTTGAAGAGGTACCTTCATCAGATTCTTATCCTGGATCTGATTCTAGAAGCAATAGGTCATCATTTGTTTCTTTAGGGGAGCCTGGGGCCTCAGCCCCCATCAGATGTTGGGTTATTTCCCCAGGCTCCAGTTGATCTGCGGACTGGGGCTCCGCCTCTTTTCTACTAGGCTGCTTGGACGATTGGGATTCATCGCTTACGTTGGTTGGTGCCTTCCCATTTTGATTTCTGGGTTCTCGTTGTTCCTTAGGGTTTGGAATAACGATTGGGGCTTCTTTTGTGGATTCCTGGGGCGTCTTATTTGAGATTGAAGGCTGGTTTTGCATATCCACTGTAGTCCTTTTTTCCTGATTTTTGGCGATTGTCTTGCCTTTCTTGACTTTTTGCCATCCTTCTCCTTCTTCCGAGATCTGTGATTTAGGGCAGTTTCTTTGAAAATGTCCATGTTCGTGACATTGGCGGCACTTGAATGGCAGCTGTTCGTAGTCGAGCTTTTGATAATGGTGCCAATCTCCAACTTTTAGTTTAACTGCTTCAGGAAGCCCTGCTTCAAGATCAACCTCTACACATATTCGGGCACATGAATATTGGCCCTTGTTGTCAGCTTTGTCAATGTATCTCCCAAGAGCATTCCCAATTTTTTCCAGGGTTTGAGTGTTCCAGCAGTGGACTGGAAGGTTTGGAAGCCTTACCCACACTGGAACTTCCTTCGGTACATTTACTTCCGCGTTGAAATCTGGAGTCCATCTGTTGAGATACAATCCTTGAGGTCCCATGAAATATGGACCATTTCTGAAGATAATGTCTCGGTCTTCTTTGGCTATAAACTCAAAAATGAAGAATCCTCGGCCCACGGAATAGCAGGTAACACTGTTCTTGAGCTGGGGCCTCTAGTTCCGTTGAATCCAGTCGTCAGTGGTTTTGGTTGAGGGCCAAAGCCCCATGAACTGGCCTATCAATCCACGATCAGCCAGGGCTAGAGCAATCTTGATGGGGAGTTCACATGGCAGGTCGATTTCAGGAATTGAATCAAGCTTTTTAATGAATTTCGGGATGGATGGGGGCACAGGATTGGATCCAGGAGACCGAAGAAGCAGATTGAAAGCTTCTTTAGCGAAAGAAGGGACAGAGGGAGGGGAGAGCCCTCCCCCAGGTGCAGCCATGGAGCGCCTAAGGCGAAGCAACACCAGAGCGACGGCGGCTAGGGCGCGGCTCCAGCAACAAAAAACCAAAATATAAAATATCTGTTACAATCCATAAGTCCTGTTTAGAATAAATATTATTACTAGTAATAGTTCTGTGATTAATATGACTACTAGTGACTAATGTATACTCTATTATTTTTCTTGTAATTAGATATTACAGATACTTTCGGTAGATAGAGTAAGTACTGCTAGTTTTCTATAAATGAATCACATAAAAACTATGTAAATAATCATTTGCATTTTTCATAGAGAGTAATGGACAAATCTACTTATTCAGCTTAAACAACCAGTGTACTAGAGCACTGCCTATACAAGGCGTGGAAAAAAACAGTATGGTAATTTATTTCCATTTACTTTTCACTTTGCAATAATACTACTGTTTTTAACATCATCTACAAATCACTAAGTTTATCAATACACAATACTCTTTTCTGCATAAACCCTAATGAAATAATAACATGCATATACTTAAAAAACTAGTAAACATTTACTGAAAACAGTAAATACTTATAAATAACCTGAACAAATAAAAACCTGTCAAATGATGAGGTGACAACAGCTTAAGGAGGTTGTTCCTCCAAACCAACTCCTGGAGAAAGTTTAGTCTGCACTTCCTCAGGACCCCCGAGCCTGTTTCCTGGTCCTCCTGGTAGAGTACTGGGTGAATGATGTATCCTTAAGACCTTCTGTCACCTGACTGGTCAAATTACAACAGTAAGAACTTCAGCCTAATAGCTGAATAAGTTCAGTTCTCAGCAGTTAACCCCTCAAACTCACTTCAATAAGTCCCCTCCATCGAATTTCTCATGTGCACTTCATTCACACTGAATGATCACCATTCCAGAAATGAGTAGCCTCAGCTATCTTCAATGGGAAATTTTATAATAATGCCTAGGTCTTCTAGGTCAGTTTTTTACTTAATGAGCCACCTGCTCCAATTCCCCTTTCTTGGGGAGTCATGACCACAAATATAGGGAAGTTGCCACCTGCAACAGTTAGAAGTAGTTCGA